>JAHXMU010027136.1:0-18619 GCA_019455685.1 Philornis downsi | reverse complement strand
TTTGACAATTTGCATATAATATAAATCTAGACAGAATGAGTAACCACAACCGTGTGATAAATGGCCCAGGAATACATCCTGTTTTCCTCGAACCGATTTCAGAGCTGGATGTGTATATATATTACACATGTACATACATCCATATATAGATACACAACATTTTTATAACATTAGTATAGTAAAATTGTATAATGCATTTGTTATTGAATTATGGAGAAAATATGTTGCAATATTGTAATTTAATCAAATCGGCCTTAAGGCTCAAAATTACAATCCTGAATAAATAAATTAAATTAAATATATCTATATATAACATATATAATCTCTCATTGTCTTTGATTTATTAATTGTTATAGGATTGCAAATCACGTAAAATTTTGTATTCGACCCACAGTTGAACCACAGTTGCGATTATTGACCTGGTTTTTAATTCCTCTCGAACCGTACTTTTGACTTACCTCAACGTTTTGCGTTAAAATATGTATTAAATTGGAACCTTAAGAGTAATCAGCAGCCGGGATTAAACCATTTGGAACGCATAGCTTTTATGACCCAGAATACGAATTTGATATCTAAATTTTTTCAGCACTCCACATTTTTAAGAAAACTTGTTGCCATTTTGAAGGTAATTTCCTTATGACTCTCATAGATATTGCAAAAAAAAACTGGGACAGACGATTTTAACAAGCTTGTCTTGAGCTTAATCTGTTCACTATAAACAAAGCCTTCACGCTAAATGAAGCTTTCAATATCATTCAAAAACAATGGATTTATTTTTACTACATGTTATAGAATCGCTGTTACATTAAATTTATATCAAAAAACCCTCCTATGTAAACTGAAATTCATTCTCGGGAATTGTCGGAGTAATTAATCCCCCCGAAAAACGCTACACGTGTGTTCAACAAATAAGGTGAATATTCAAATTTCGCGAGCTACGTACATTCGACTTTCGATTATTATTATTTTTTTTTTTTTTTTTTTTATGGAGGCATAAATAAGACAAGTGTTTTGCGCATTCGGCGATTTTCTGCTACGCAAAAAAATGGATCAAAAAAGTTGCATCAAATTTTGTGAAAAAAATGGAATTAAGTGCTGGCAGTGGCACACGGTGAGAGTACTCTGAGTCAAAAAAAAAAAATGTTTACAAGTAGTGCAAGAGAAGTTGCTGAGGATGTTGGCATATCGCATAGTGGGATTGCTTCATACATTTTTGTGCAATAAATATAAGGAGTTGTCGTAGAGTCTTGAAATTCGGCATAGAGCGTTTTATGACGTAGAGTACCAAAAATATAAAGTTTCATGCAAATCGACCACGCCCATCGGCCACCGCCCATACAACTAAAAATGAAATTTTCGTATACATTTTTTTCTGTTAGGTAGAAATTCTTGTAACTTGGCATGGATCATCTATACTACGAAAACAAAATTTTTGGAAAGTTCCATCTAAATCGGCCACGCCCACCGCCCACCGCCCATACAACTCAAAATGAAATTTTCGTATAAATTTTATTCTGTTAGGTAGAAATTTTTGTAACTTGACATGGATCATCTGTACTACGGAAGCAAAAATTTTGGAAAGTTTCATCCAAATCGGCCACGCCCATCGCCTATATTATGCACCATATACGTGTTTTGTCTTTATTTCTTTGCTTAATTTGTAGCGTAATTTTTTGTGACTTTTTTCATAAAATTATAACTTTGTTCAGCAGTATAAAACATTATAAGGATTTTTTTCTATAAATCGCAATAATATACTCCCTTCCTTCATTTTATTGCAGTCAGAGCATAGAGGTCGCCGGAGCTAACCTTTTTTTCATCCAAGGAAAACTTAGAACACTGAAATTTCTAGGGCTTTTTTTTAATTTAAATAGTTTCGAAACTATTTATGCTATCCAGTTGTCTTTTTTTCTTAAAGAATCACAAAATACCATATTTTTAGAACATCATGACATAAAATAGTTAAACGAACAACAAATATGCATATACAGGCCCTCAAGTTGCATTAAAATCTTAGTCGTTTTGCGCTTTACTTCTCCCAAGCATTTTTAAGTAATTATTTTGCGATAAAAAATTATTTTTTTCAAAAAAGCAATGATGAATTTCTCTTAACTAAACAATTCCGTACAAAATTGCATCATTACATTTTTAATATTTTACAGTCGAAAAATAGACTTTTTGCATTTAGAATCTCACTGTGTATCGGTTGGCTCATGCCATACAATCTTTTCGAAAATTTTGGGCATGAAGCGTGTGACAGCGAAGTTCGTTCCAAAATTGCTGAATTTTGACCAAAAACAACGTCGCATAAGCATTGCTCGGGAATTGCTGAATGACGTCAACGATGATCCAAATTTACTTAAAAGGGTCATAACTGGTGACGAATCATGGCTACGAGTATATGGTTATGACATCGAAACCCCAGCCCAATCGTCCCAATGAAGAGTCCAGGAGAGCCAGGACCAAAACAAAGCTCGTCAAGTTCCATCAAATGTCAAGGTTTTGCTCACTGTTTTCTTCGATTGCCGTAGCGTAGCGCATCAGGAGTTCTTACCACATGGTCATACTGTAAATAAGGAGTATTACATTGAAGTTATGCGCCGTTTGCGTGAATCAATACGAAAAAAACGACCGGAATTGTGGAATAAAGTTCATGGCTTTTGCATCATGATAATGCACCTGCTCACTCATCTTTGCTTGCGAGAGATTATTTGGCCAAAAACAACACCGTTATCATGCCTCAGCCCCCATATTCACCAGATTTGGCCCCCTGCGACTTTTTCCTGTTCCCAAGAGCGAAGAGACCCATGAAAGGACGGCATTTTGCGACGATTGAGGAGGTAAAAACCGTATCGCTGAGAGAGCTCAAGGATATGCCAAAAAGTTCATATTATAACTGCTTTGAGGATTGGAAAAAACGCTGGCACAAGTGTATTATATCTGAGGGTGACTACTTTGAAGGGGATAAAATAGAAATTGATGACTAAATAAATATTTTTTGAGAAAAATTAAAATTTACCTTATATTTAGAACACATCCCGTATGTGCTTCCAATGCAAATACCCAGCAAAATCAATTGTACCTTTTTGGTTAAGGCTGTGTAATTGAGTTCCGATCAAAAAAGACAACGGCATCGAACTGAAGTAGTCAAATTCGCGTTGAATCCAACAGGACCGTAAGCTTTGTTATATATTCAACAGATTTCGGTTAACATTGTTAATTGTTCGCTGCTTCTGTTTCGAAAGCTTGAACAGGCAACTGTTAAAATTGTTAGTAAGTATCGAAACTTTCCTTAGATTTACACCAGTTGTGAAACGCCAATGTTATATTAGTACTGCCTACACAAATGTCTAACAGTGGCAACAGCCTCATGTTATTGTGAACAGTTTGCCGAGCAACTACCAATGTCCTTACATCGCGGGGAGCGCAAAACCATTCCCAGTGGCTATGATAGATGGACGTATAAAAAGGAAAACTCAACAGATTCTGATTCAGTTTGTAAATGGCATTTAAAGCGGTCGGTTCAAGATTGTGAATAAAATAACAAAGATAGTGATATTCTGAAAACCGCAATTTCCTGTTAGAGACTTTGAACGTACTTTAACAAAAAGTGGATGCACTCAGAGCATAGCTAACATCATCAAGTCACACACTTTACAATGATTATGTGAATGTTTACACTCTTATGAATATCCTGACAACTTGGAGCATATTTCGTTCGGTTTGTGCTGCACAAAATCCACTTCAATATACAATATTTGCCCTATAAATGCGTGAAACTCAACAGGTTCAGGTTCAGTTTATTGTGAGCATTTAAAGAAGTTATTTCGAACATGTGAAAAAAAAAATAATTTCAAATAGAAGGCGAAATTCAAATCAAATTATGTTGTTCATTTGATACTGTTAGATATTAAATTCAAGAGTTTCAAAACTCACAGTGAAAACATTTATGGAATTTAAATGAGTGAATAAATTGGATTGACGTGTTCCAAAGCAAAATAGAAGTAATTCATTTGTTTGTTTTTTTTTTTATCAAACTGTAATTAATCGTTAAAATAAAACTAATTTCTTAAAATAGATATGCCTGCATGTACGAGTATGTGAGTGTTCATATATAGGAAATGTTTGTCAACGATTTGAAATCGAAACTGAATGATGAGAAAAGAATAAACATTATTTATTTGTTAAGCCTACAGATAGATGATAATTCGAAGTCAACAAGTTAACTTAGTAAAAGGAACATGTGCAGATTAAACTTAGTCCAGCGGCCGATTGTCGATGAAGCAGATAAATATGTGATACAATGGAAATACGTATTAGTGAAGTTTTATTTGTCGCCACTAGCTTAATTTTGTATGGGAAATTAAGCGACCAGCTATGCAAGCAGTTAACGTTTTTGTTTAAAGACTGGTATTATACGGACTTTTTACGATACAAAAAAGTGGTCCTGGAATTGAAAGCCAGCAGTGTCAGGAACATTTTTTCACACTGAGTTTTTTCTAAAGAGCTGATATAAACAATTGATTTCACTTTCCATTTCTAACAATTTTTTAAACTTGTTAACGTTTTATTTTAATAAGTTCAAATAAACAAACTATCGAATATATTATGACGTAAGAACATTTGTTCTGCCCATTTCAGTGTTGAAAAGCATTACAAAAACGTTTGTAATATCGTTTATTTTTTTTAGGAGAAAACAGTTTCTCGTGGAATTTTTTTTTTTTTTTTTTTTTTTTTTTTTTAAAACAAAAAAATATTTTCCAAAATAAAAAAAATTTTAAAAAAGGTTTTTAATTATAAACATTTAACCCGAAAAAATGTGAAAAAACGCGGTGAATATTTTTAGTGTTAGATTTCACGAGCATTTTTGTTTTTTTACATGGGTTTCACCGTGAAAAGTCAACATAGTACCAGCCTTTACGGCATAAATTGTTATTGTTACCACATTTACACCTGGCAATTCACGGGGAAGATTGCCATGGTTTATGACAAAATTAAATTAAAGCAGTTAGCAGTTTTCTTCGATAAAATGGCAGCGCAGTACCAGCCTTAAAATTTGCTACTACATCCATTTCACGAGGAAAAAATCTCTAATATATTGTCTCTTCATGAAAAGAGTAGTGCTGGCAGACTGTGTTTTTTTATCTTTTGTTGTTCCTTTCCTACACTGACATCGGAAGAACGCATGTTTTTACGTCATCATATGTTTGATAACGTATAACGTAACATATGTAAAATTGTGTTTTTTGTGTTAAAATTGTGTTATTGATGCAAAACATGTAAAAAAAAGTTAATAACGTCTTATGAAATGACAAATGCAACGTTGTTTGTAAATCTACAAATTAGTTTTAGACAAAGTTCTTCACAAAAAAAATAGTAACATCTGGTAAAAAATAGTACAAATATTAGCTGTTTAAGACTGACAAGTTAAGACTGGTATTGAAATCAAACAATCCTTCTTCCCATATGAACTTCATACAACAAACAATTCGTTTGCAAAAAAGTTGTATGAAAAGGGCAAAAAGAAGAGGAAATAGAGAAAAGTGCTGGGAACGCAATAATTTATAATATAAATTTCATCGACGATAATATATATATATAATAACTTTCCTTTTACCTTAAGCTATGTTCTTCTCATAAAAACAAAATTCCACGTGCTATTACTTGCTCGTGAAAAAATTTAGCGGCATTGCCAGCTTTTGTTGTAGTGATCTCCAACACTGAAATCGAAGCAGTTGATGATTTTACGTCATAATATGTTCGGTAACATATTGGTAGAATTGTTAAGTTGTGTCTTCCTTTACTGCTATTTCATTTCAAATTTACAAATGCATTATCGAACATATTGCTATATATAAAAGTGTACATTATTTCGACTTCAGTATTGGACGTCAATAAAAAAAGAAGTTGGCGTTGCCATTTAAAAAATTTTCATCGTGATAAAACACAGAATGGTCTGGTGGAAAATTTAGCTTCAAATTTCGCAGCCATTTCTTATATGGAGTTTCACCGTGCAAAGTCAGCATAGTGCCAACCCTTACGGACTAAGTTGTTATTGTTTATGGATTAGTTTTAAATTCCAATTAAAGTTATAATTCCGTATGTTAAGACGAAAAACATACAAAATGAACAATTATAATAAGTGAAGTAGACTGTCAATGTAAATCACATTTTTCTGCTTTTAAGATACATAACATTTGTATAACATTAGTGTCGTAAAGTTTTATAATGTATTTGTTATCGAATTATGGAGAAGATACTTTGTAATATTGTAATTTAATCAAATCGGCCTTAAGGTTTAAAATTGCAATCCTGAATAAAAATAAATTAAATTTACTGATGCTCATCGAGAAGATTGCAATGGGGGGGTGAAAAAATTAAATCAAAGCAGTTAAAAGTTTTTTTTGGGGATGAAAAAATGAAATCAAAGCAGTTAAAAGTTTTCTTTGGTAACTGGTAGCCTAATGACAATTCGCCAATATTATCAATATTTTACCTTGATTATTCATCATGTTATTCACAGTGATTCAATTAATAGATAAAACAATTTACGTCGTCCAACTCTTATTTCAAAGTAAAACATTAATTTCTATTTCGAAGATGATGGTATTTGATGAACGTCATAATATTGGTAAACAAAAGAAATAACAACTTAAGGGAAGTTTGTGTAAAATCGAATTTATTCAATATTATTATTGCTCTAATTTATAAGGATAGTTACGGCCAATCTTCGGTCCAAAATTCAATATACTTCACAAAGTACATTTATTTTTAAAAACAATAAATTTTGACAAATTACATAATGCCTTCATATATTGGTACATGTAAGAACATAATTTTTGTTATTATTGCTCATGTTCTTCAGACACCTGTTATCGTCTAAGTCAAATTTCTGCATATTTCGGAAATTATAACAAACACCCGTAATAGCGATTGTTTTTAAAAAGAATTTAATACCTCACAACAATAAATTCCAAGTTAAGTCGTTCTTTCTTATAAGCAAATATACGAGTATAGTGATTGTAGCCAATACCAGATGTATACCTTAAAATGGCGTTACAATGATCCGAGCAATATCATCTTATGATCGTTGCATAACTACATCTGTGGTCACAAGAAAAAACGACTTAATTGGAGTTAATATAACGATTAATTTGTTTTTTTATTATTATCACACTTATTTTGACACTTCCATTTCCCATTTCAAAATTTCATGTAGTTCAATTTTTCCAAACAGACACTTTTAAAAAATTATGTATTATCTCTAAATATTGATATAGAATTAGAGCAAGTTTTTTATTGGTATTATTAATAGCACTAAGACACATTTTGAGTCTACTCCTAGTTTTGAAATTCCTTATATTTCTAAGGTTTAACCGATAACCCATAATAGTGATTTTTAGAAAAAAAATCTAAATATCACAAAGCGTTTAATCCCGAGTTATTCGTTTTTCCCTTCCAATTGATTTATCATACCCATGACCACATATAATCAAATTATGATATTTATTTTATAAAGAAAACTGTACAATAAATAGATTACAGCAATTGGAGAAAATCCTATTTTATTGAATATTTTTGATACCAATAAAGATTTTACGAATTTTTAGGCCCAAAATCTCTTTTTAAAATGGAGTTGACTGATCCCTTCGAAAGGCCAACACCATCAGCAAGGTCGCTAATTGTTAATCGACGGGTTTTGGAAACTAAATCTCAGATGAAGTTGATGGTCGTGCGGAGCGCTCTTCATCTTCAATTTTATATATAAAACAAATTATAACAAATTTCTTCCCAACAAAGTCTGTTCAATCAATGCAATTTCTTTGCTCAACAGAAACGTAAATTATGAAAATCGCTATTTGCGTTGTACAAAAAAACAATATTGACACTTCTGAAGGTGGTTTCAAAACTAGCCAGTAGTTTAAATAAAATAATTTTGGTGAAAAGTGGTAACCGTATGTTTTAAGTTTCAAGGGGCTAGTTGTTTTGTATTTTTGTTTGAGTCATCGAAACTAAACGATGTCAGTGAACTTGTAAACATGGAAAACATTTGTCACCGTTCTGTAATTCAATATTTCCATTTAAAAGGTCTCAGTCCAACCAATATTAAAGCCGCGCTAGATTCTACTCTGGAGTCTGATCCTCCTCTTACAACTATAAAATATTTGGTAGTAATTTAAACGATGCCGTACAGCTGCCAAGACGAACACGGTAGTGGCCGACCAATTAAAGTGTCCGCGCAAAATGGTATCGGATAATCGTTCGCTGAAGATGCGGGAGCTAACTAAAATGATAGGCATTTCAAAAAGTGCTATACATCGTATATTGACAGAAGATTTAAAGATGAGAAAGCTGTGCGCAAGATGGGTGCCGCGCTTGCCTTTAATAGAGCAAACACAGCGTCGTGAAGATGTCGTCAAGTATTTGGCGAAGTTTCACTGCAATAAAGCCGAATTTTTCCATCGATTTATAACCATAGATAAGACATGGGTCCACCATTTTACATCTGAGGCAAAGAAACAACCAAAGCTGTGGACTGGAATGGGAGAATTGTGTCCAAAGCAGACGAAGACGGTTCCATCGGCAGGCAAGGTCACGGCGCCTGCTTTTTAAGATGCGCAAGGGATTATTGATTATCTTCAGAAAGGAAAACGCTTCAACGACGATTATTATGCTAAGCTATTGTAGCATTTAGGTGATGAAATTATAGAAAAAGTCCGCATTTGGCGAAAAAGAAAGTGTTGTTTCATCAAGACAATGCTTCAGTTCACACATCCACTATTGCGATGGCTAAAATTAATGAATTAAAATTTGAACTGCTTCATCACACACCTTATTCGCCAGATTTAGCTCCCTCAGACTATTTTCTATTTCCAAACTTGAAAAAATGGCTCGATGGTAAGATTTGCCAACAATGAAGAGGTGGTGTCTGCGGTTGAAAACTACTTTAAGAAGTTTGACGGTTCTTATTGTAAACAGAGTATAGAAGCTATTAAATATCGCTGGAAAAAATATATCGAGCTAAAAGGAGATTATGTGGAAAAATGAAAACACTATTTTTCCAACTTTCTTGTGTCTTCTTTATTTGGTCTATTAACTTCCAGATTTTTGATATACCCGCGTAAATTGAACTGAAAACACTTATGAAAAAATCAATAGGATTATTTATGTCGGCTGCTCGACCAAGTTTGCGAAAAAACAACGTCGCCTTTTCCCTTCACTTTACCCTGACTATGAATCAAATCAATTTATATATAAATTTTCATTCGAAGTGCTTCGAACATTCAAGTGATTACCAGAAGATGAAACAAAATCCAAAGGCAAATGCGTCGCATTAGCCGACATGTTCCAATAAGCTATACAAATTGGAATAATATTAACGATTTCGTGGTTATAGTCGGTTCGTCGTTACAACTGACGCCGCTCTAAATAATTTCAATCGTAGTTATCATGTACATTCGGTGCAGGACTGCCATAAACTCCTTTACTATCCAGAGAACGAATATACTTTTTCTAACGCAACAAACTATATTTCAGCAGCAGCTTTTAGTCTTTTTTCCAAATTATTCTCTTGCAAATCTTTCGTCCAAATGGCTGTCAAAATGGAAAAAGTTATCAGCATCTGAATAATAAAATAACAATTATTATATTACACACCAATTGGCTAATTGTCAGGATATACAATGTTTATTGCCCTACTAAGTCAGAGACATACATAATAGTGATGCACCTCAATGTGGCGCGTTAGTCCATCTATCACCATTTAGATATCTAACAATCGTTTTGTAATGGACGAGAATATACGGCCTTTGCCACCGACAATGATAATATTGTAGGCTATTAGAGAACAAGGAATCTGAGTCTCTGAAATTCTCGAAGTATTAAAAAAATCATGTAAAGGGAATAAAATGGAAATGTATCGTAAAATTGAGAAGTAGAAACGCCAATATTTTTAAAATTTTTAGAATATTTCTCCAGGTATGAAGGCCTAATAAGATTTTCTTATTTAAGTAATAAGTTTTTCTTATTTTATATGTAATACAATGTATGAGAAAACTAAATACACTATTTCTCCAATAGATGGCTTTAGTAATCTGTATCTCGCATTATATTAGTATGCTAAGATTTCGTACTCAAAAAAATATTCAGACAATTTTGTAATTGCTTGACTCAGTATTGTTTGAGCGCGTGTCAAAAATGAACATCTGCAACGAGAAAATACCTCATATTTTAAAATTTTTCTTCGAAAATGGAAATGTGGATAATGTTTATAATCTTCATACTGATTCCGTTCGGGTAATTTTTATGTCAAAGATGCACCACGCTTTGTAAAGCCAACTGTCAAAAATATCAATGCAATAATAGAAGTCGTAAAGTCTAATCGTCACGTAAACACTGTTTTGATCGCCTGTTAGTTAAACATTGCACTAAAATCAATTTGAAACTGCTTGAATAAGGCTGGATACAACAAAAAGCTCGATGTATGGATGTTACACGAGTTAACGCAAAAGCACTTCATTAGCCAAATTTCTATCAGCAAATTGCTGCTGAATTGCAACAAAACCAATCCATTTCTAAAACAGACAATGAATTAAACGCAGACCACTTATCACAACATCAAGCGAAAGCAGTGGTGATCGAATCGCGGTTAGAGAGCGCAAATGGTGACCAAGCCTGAGATTCATCTACTATGAGCTGCTCATCTACGATCGACGATTTGGAGCTGTACTGTCAACAGTTAGACCGTCTGAAGGAAGCAATCGCCCAGAAGCAGTCAGCTTTGGTCAATAGGAGGGGAATTGTGCCTTCCATTATGACAACGCCAGGCCACACAAATCGACAGTGACTTGCCAGTAACTCCGGAAGCTTGGTTGATGTTCTTGTGCATCCATCTTATAGTCCGGACTTGGCACCAAGTGATTATAATCTGTTCCTGTTTATATCGAATGATTTTGCTGGTGAAAAATTCGCCTTAAGAGAAGCTTGTTAAAATTAAGTGCCCAAATTTTTTGCAAATAGTGACGAGAGTTTCCATCAAAGGGGCATAATTGAGTTACCTTCAAAGTGGCGACAAATTATCGAACAAAAATGTGCCAGTTTGATCTAGATCGGATCATTCTAACTATGCTAAATAAAGCCTTCAAAGTCCTACAAAAATTATGGATTTTTTTTAATTTATTTAATTTATTTTAATTTATACAGTTAACTAACAGATGATTCAACATTTTACATATCACTTTACAAAGAAATCGATTTGTGTCAAAAAAAGTCCATCTTTTTCCCGGAAAGTGGTGTCTTTCACCCACTTTAATAAATTAATGATGGTATTTTAAAAACGCCTCTTTTTTTGTATAGAAAATTACTGAAAAGCTTTCTCATATAAATCATTGCAACATAAATTCTATTTTCTGAAATTCAAATGAGTATTTTTTTAAATATTTAACATAATTATTTAACATAATTTTTATAACTACTAATAAAAAATACAAAAAAATTGTAAAATCTTTATATATATAATTCTACTGTACGGGCGTTGTTAGTGAACTCCTCCTAAACGGCTGGACCGCTTTGCATAAATTTTTGTATATGCGTCTGGGTGGTGCCCGGGATGGTTCAGATTTACAATTCGGTCCAATTGGACAAAAGGGCGTGGTACCTCCCATACAAACAAAAAATTAAAAATCAGTTATTTCTGCTCCTGCTTACGGTATTTGAACGAAATTTGGTGCGTAGGTTTGGTGTATATATCTTAAGTGCTACTGCAAATATGGGCGGGATTGGACAATGGGGCGTGGTACCTCCCATACAAACCATAAATTAAATATCCAATATTTCTGCTCCTGTTTACGGTATTTGAACAAAATTTGGTACATCGGTTTGGTGTACATATCTTAAGTGCTGCTGCAAATATGGGCGGGATTGGACAATGGGGAGTGGTACCTCCTATACAAACCACAAATTAAAAAGCAATTATTTCTGCTCCTGCTAACGGTATTTAACAGAATTTTGTTTAACATTGAAACATTTCCAATAAAAATGAAATTTGAAGGCAAAGCAACGTTTGCCGGTTCGGCTAGTATACTATATATTTGTATATGTAGAATAATATATATATTAATATGTTTTAACAAGTTGCGCCCCAGCGTCTGAAATAGACATTATAGAGGCAAATTGGCAACAGAATTCAATATCTTTTACAATTTGATACGGAACAATTTTAAATTAAAAATTTTTTAAATTATTTCAAATTTTGTATACAAACAAAAAAGCTTAAATGAGAATTTCTTCAACATTCTCCATTAAGTGATTTTTCAGAAAATTTTTTAATGTTGAAATATTATTAGCGATTTTTAAATTTTGAGGTAAATTATTATACGCATTGCTGCCCGAATAATCAATTCTCTGCTTGGTAGTTTCAAGTCTACACTGCTACTTTCAAGTTACTACTATTTCTGGTACTAAACACTTGTTGCTTGATAGCAAAACGTATAGTGTGATGTCCCATATTGTGTTAACATTTGAATATATACTCGTACATAAGGAGTTTCATTTGATGAATACCATGCACAGGTAAATTGCTGGGGAATATGTTTCTATATAGCGAAAGTGTTGAATATATTAAAGACAGACTTGCCACAGCTTTCAAGGCTTTGTTTTGAATTCTTTATAAAGATTTCAGTTCTACAGTTTTTGTTTGTACCCAAACAACCAAACCAAAAACAACCCTATAATTCAAAATACTTTGTATTAAAGTTTCGTATATCAAAAGCTTCAGTGTTCTATTAAACTTATTTTTGAATTTATACAAAATACCCACTACTTGAGCTGATTTGTTTTTTAAATGTTTAGTGTGTTTATCCCAGCACAGATTACCTAGTCCTGCCATATGTTCTGTTACACAATTTCCAGCGCTTATCGTTCAAAACTTCTTGCAGGAATAGAACCGTTAACTTTTTTTTTCAGAACACATGCACTGATTAGTGAAGAATACTAGTCAGTTTGGTTTCAGTTTGCAATCTATTAACATGGAGTGGGGCGTTAAAGAGAATCGAGTCGGCTTAATAGCGTTGCATAAGTGCGGAAAATGTGCTGGCCAAATTTTCGAGTTGCTAAAACCACTCGGAATATCAAGAATGTTCGTTTATCGTGCTATTGCTCGCTTCGGCGAATTGTCTGGAGTAGAAGACAGGCCAAAATGTGGTCGCCCGCGCGTTGCCCGTACGAGTGCGGTAGTAAAGGCAGTGCGTGAAAGAATTCGGAGAAATCCCCTTAGGAAGCAGAAAATCATGTCCAAGCAATTGGATATATCAACCAGATCCATGTTTAGGCTGATTCGGGATGATCTGCATATGAAAGCCTATCGTCGGTCCACGGGGCATCTTCTACCTCCTCAGCTAAAAAAAATTAGGCTGGAAAGATGCAAGCGACTTTTGCAGTGCACGCGGACAATGGCCATGAAAACATTCTGTTTACGGATGAGAACATTTTTACCGTCGAAGAAGTTTTCAACAAACAAAATGACAAGATTTATGCCACTTCGTCTAAGGAAGCGAAAAAAGTTGTTCCAAGGGTTCAACGTGGCCATCATCCCTCTTCCGTAATGGTTTGGTGGGGGGGTCTCCCACCTTGGTGTCACATCCCCCCATTTCTGTGAAAAGGGCGTAAAAACTGGTGCAACAGGACTCTGCTCCTGCGCACAAAGCTAAAACCACGCAGGAGTGGCTCAGAGTCAATATTCCTGGCTTTATAGCAGCAGAAGATTGGCCATCAGGGAGTCCAGATCTCAATCCACTGGATTATGCTTTGTGGTCAGAATTGGAGAATATGGCTTACAAGACTCTCCACAGAAATTTGGGAAGCCTTAAAACAGCATTAACCAGAGCAGCGTCCTCGATCTCCATGGAAATCGTACGTTTGAATACGATATGAATATTGGGTTTTTTTATCGCGTTTTATATTTGTAACACAACATATGGCAGGACTAGGTACTTTATAGAAATATACCTAAATACTGGACACAATCGACTTCTTGGATAATGTTACCCTCAATAAACAGGGTGTCCGTCGGGAAGGAATACTACTTTGTTTTGCCGTCATTTTGATAAACATTAGTCTTGACAGTTCATATTTGGCAGTCGTGAAGTAGAAACGTGGCAAATTTATTATGGAAAAATATTCGATAAACCAACGTGTTTTAATCGTTAAAATATTTTATCAAAATCAATCATCGATTACTGTGACGATGAGAAAGTTACGCGAAATTTTTGGGAGAAACAACGTGCCAACAATACGCACTATTTATCGTGTAGTGAATGATTTCGAAGAATGAGGGTCGGTAGCTGATAGGGCCAAGCATGAACTATAAAGTACTGCAAGATCGACTGAAAACATTACTGCTGCTCAAGAAAGTATTAAAAACAATCCATCAATCTCAATTTGACGCCCTGCTCAGGAGCTTGGTATTCAAAGAACAACTTTGGCCACAATTTTGCACAAGGATTTGCATTTGTTTCCATGTAAGATCCAGTTGACACAAGAGCTTCTTCCACAAGACCATTTACGCCGCCGTACATAAGCCAATAAGATATAACAGCTCGCTCATGGCAACCCCGATTTTCATGAAAAAAATCGTAATGAGTGACGAGGCACATTTTCATTTGAATGGATATGTGAATAAACAGAATAGTCGGTTCTGGGCAATGGAAAACCCTTAAATTATTCATCAGTCACCCTTGCATCCATTAAAAGTGACAGTCCAGTGTGCAATTTGGTCAGGAGGAATCATTGGACCTCACTTCTTTGAAACTGAAAACGGCATAACGGTAACTGTCAATGGTGAGCGATATCGTGATATGATACAAAAGTTTTTAACGCCAAAACTACATGCTTTGGGCTTGATTGACATGTGGTATCAATAAGAGGGTGCCACACCGCAACAGCCAGGATTACAATCAAATTACTGCGAGACCTCTTTCCACAACAAGTTATTTCAAGAAATGGTGATGTTGATTGGCATCCACGGTCGCCAAATTTCACTGCTCCGGACTTCTTTTTGTAGGGATATCTGAAAATCAAGGTTTATGCAAGCAAACCAGAAACGCTTGAGCAACTTAAACAAAATATTCGTGATGAAATTAATTAAATACCGCGTAAAATGTGTGAGAATGCAATGGAAAATGGTAATGAAAGTGGCTGGCATTTGTGAGGATAACAGAGGCAGACATTTATCTGATATTGTATTCCATACATAATTGCCTACATTAAATAAAACATTTATCAATATAAGATCCATTCTCTTTCAACTAACCAAAAATTATAAACAAACAAAGTAGTATACCTTACCTGTATATAGTAGAATGGTTGTTGTGATCACGATAAGGCTTAAATCGTATCAACTTTGTTTTTATGGCATTTAGAACTAGTTTGTTTATTTAAACAAACTCATATAACAAAGACGTGTAGCGTTCAATATGCAGTCTGGCAACGGTCTCGTGCTGGTAAGGGTATATAAGGTCAATTCAAGGCTTCCTATATTATTGAGATATATTTTGAATAACAAGGATCCAAGTACACTACCTTGTGGTACATCATATTGAACATCTTGTAATGAACTTTTCTTCTTCTTCTTATGTGGCGACTGGAATAGACAGCCTTGTCTATTAGACGGCGCCCGTAGAAAATAATTCCAAACGCTTCGATCTTCTGCGCTTCTCCGCCAATTCGTTACACCAAGCTTCGATAGTATTTCAAAAACCTAGTCCTAGTTTTGGTCGCCCTCTTCTGCGATGTCCATCGAGTTCGTTGTCGAAAACTTTCCGTGCCGGAGTATTTGGGTCGATCCGCACAGCATAACCCAGCCAACGTAATGTAATGAACTTTTACAACTATTAAAACATATAAATTGTTTTCGGTTTCGAAGGTAGCTGCATAAAAGAGATATGTCTTGTGGAGAAATTCCATAAAATTTTAGTTTTCCTAACAAATTGTGATCAATTTTAGCTAGTAAGGTTAGTACTAGTAAGGTTAAGAAATTCCAAAGCATAAGTGAAAACTAAATTTTTACGTCTCTGAAAAATAATTGCATTATTTTTAAATATATTTGATTATACAGGGTTATCCATTTAGTTGTTTCAAAACCGCGGGTCTGGCAAGGCTGTCAGCAGTTAAATACATGTCATCTGAGGTGCTATTTATTTAGTGAAAGGTTTGCCATTTACAGATAGCATCGCTTAATAACCGAAGAACGCGTAAAAAGCTATTGCTTCCGGAAAAAGTGATCGTCATTGGGCCCTACATTTTCGACAACTACCTCAAAAGGATCCACTGCTGCAACCAATTCCAAGGCGGTCATTTAAATGGCATTGCATTTCGCACATAATGACAAGGCATTACAATGAAATAAAAGTTTCATCGAGATCACAGCCTTATATGTGTTGACTACATAAAATTAGGTACTACCAGAGCGGTCCCAAAACTAGCCGGCTTAAGAAAGAAGACACAAAAACGTTAGCAACATTTTTTTTTATTTCTCAACATAGTCTCCTCTTAAGTCGATATACATTTTTCCGGCGATATTGAATAGCTTCTATACCCCGTTTATAGTAAGAACCATCAACCTCCTTAAAATAGCTATCAACCGTAGGCTCCACCTCTTCAGTGTTGGCAAACCTTTTGCCATCGAGCCATTTCTTCAAGTTTGGAAATAGGAAATAGTCCGAGGAAGCTAAATCTGGCAAGTAAGGTGCGTGATAAAGCAATTCAAACTTTAATCCATTAACTTTAGCCATTGCAATATTGGAACTATTGGACTAGATGAAGATGCTTCTTGATGAAGCAGCATATTCTATTTCGCCAAATGCAGCCTTTTTCCATAATTTCATCACCTAATCGCTGCAATAAATTAGCATAATATTCGCCGTTGATCGTTTTTCCTTTCTAAAAATAATCAATATAAAATAATATAATCTCATGTGCATCCCAAACAGACGCTACGACCTTGTCCGCAAGGATGGAAAAGCCTTCTTTGGACACGATTCTCCCATTCCAGTCCACTGCTTTGAATGTTCCTTCGCCTCAGGTGTGAAGTGGTGTTCCCATTCCCATGGTTATAAATCGCCAAACACTTTACTGAAACAACTTCACGTCACTGCTTTTGTTCCACTAAAAGCAAGCGCGGCACCCGTCTTGCGTACGATCATCCAATACCATTTTGTGGATTTTCTTAACCGTGTCTGACGTGGACATCTCAATTGGTCGGCTACTACGGAGTTCATCTTGGCAGCTCCTATTGCCTCGTTTAAACTCTGTTACCCAATATTCAACAGTCGAAAACGAAGGAGCAAACTGTTTCAGAGTAGAATCTAGCTTTGCTTTTTGTTTTTTGATGCATTGGGACCTTTCAAATAGAAATATTGAATTACATATCGGTAACCAATTTTTCCATGTTTACAAATTCACTGAGATCGTATTCTTTTGATAAAAGTATTAAACAATGTGGCGCTTTTCGCCAAAATAATTTTTTTAAACTACCGTCACCATCTACACGTCATTTCGGCATGTTTTGGGGCCGCTCTTGTTGTTCTCATCGTGAGGGAAAAATTTCACGAAACGTTTGTTGCCCGTAAAAAAATTTCGCGGCATAGCTGGCTTTTCTTGTACTGATTTCCAACACTGAAATCGAAACAGCTGATGTTTTTACATCATAATACGAGTATGTTCGATAATATGAGTTAATTGGCGTCTTTCTTTATTAATATTTCTGTTCCATGTTTACAAATGTATTGTCGAACATATTGCGACATAAAAGTCTACATTATTCCGACTTTAGCATTAGGAATCAGAAAAAAAAGAGGTCGAAATGAAATAAAAAAAAAATGTAGTTTCAAATTGCATGGTCGGAATTTCACCGTGAACAGTCAGCATAATATCAGCCTTAATGCAGTAGGTAAATTGTGGAAATGATAAATATTCAAAAGGAATTATCGAAATTTGTGATTAAAGAGTTATACGTTTCGGCAAAAGCACTGTGTTTTTTTTTTCCAACAGTAAAAAGCTTCAGTGTCGCAATTTGATCGAATTCAAATTTCAATTTCAACTAACCTATAACACAGATAAAGATTATTAGAAATAAATGGAAGTCAGGGTCATAAATCAAATATGGGTTTTTATTTATTTATTGTGCAGAAATTTATACTTTTAATGCAGATATGCAAAATGTATAAAGATGTAATCTTACGTCATACCCTATTACAAAAATAAAGCTAAGAGTGATATGTAATATGCATGGATTACGCTTATGAATGAAAAAAACTAAATTTTCTGCAATAAGTTTACATATTTTGATTCGTAACATTTCGCGGAAAGTGTTCCGGGATTTCCCGTCCGAAAATTCTCAGTATGCATTCTCTATTAGTTGTCATCCAATGATATTTTTTTTTTTTTTGCCATATGATTCGTTTTTTTACCATATCATCGTCGATAGATATAACATCATGTTGGTATCGTCCTTATATTGCTCACCCCTTTTTCATTTGACTCATTTTGTACATGTGTTGTTGTTTTTATAACACAGGTTGCATTTATTATATTGTTTTAAACACACTTTTGCTTATTTACTTAA
>JAHXMU010027133.1:0-11402 GCA_019455685.1 Philornis downsi | reverse complement strand
AAAAAAAAATGTTGAAATGGCCAAAGAAAACAACAACTTGATAAATTGATTTTTTATGTTTGATGAGGCCCATTTGATCTAAACGGCAATGTAAACAAGCAAAATTGCGGTATATGGAGTGAATCTAATGTAGAAATATTCCATGAGACGTATCCGTTTCAACAACAGTTGGCCACTTTCCGTTGGCCCCCAAGATCATCAGACCTGTCTGCACAAGACTTTTTTATGGGTTATGTCAAGTAAGAGGTGTAGAAACCAAGGAATTTGACTGAGTTGAAGCAGTCCATTAAAACAATAATTTAAATATAATTTTCAGATCAGGTATCGCATATGCGTGAATGTTATTTTAATTTTTTATTGTAACACAATTTATGCGTCACCATGTATATTATGTTAAGATTAGTAAAACGCAGTAGCAACTTAACGTTCTGGATGGACATATTCGCGCTAATATGCTACCTGTAGAGAAAACAGCATGCCGTAGCAAAAGTTGGGCGGAAATGATGCTCCTAATATTACTACGAAAACAAGGCGTGACTCCGCCCATACTACACAAAGATCTCAACGACCAACTGTCTTTAAAGCAATATTGGTACCTATTAATTTGATAAAACGTCCTTAAGAACTAAGCAAGAGATTATAGGACTGCATTTATATCAATAATACAATGAACATTTACACAAACTTCTTCAATTTAACCGATATCCTTTCGTGAGTGTATGCTAAACGCACTTCAATCGTTTTCAGGAGTTCTGTTTGCATAACAAACTAAAAATTTGCTGTCGGTTGGAATAGCTCTGGCCGATGGTTTGTATTCTTGTGTTTCCTCTCTCTTGCATACGATATCTATACTACATATATATTTGTAGGTACATACGGATGGCATTGGGTGTTTATACAACCACGGACCATCTAACCGAGCTGAATTTTCTTTGTAAATTCATTCATTCATTCATTCATGCACATGTCCAAACTCTTTGCTGCGCCATCATATGATATGATGTAGTCAGGTCTAGTGGGGTTTCGGGGGGGCAGTTTGGTGTTATTTTGTACAAATGCCGGACGTACCATGCACGTTCCTCGGAGAACGAGGTCTATAGAAATTTATGAATTTGTATTTTCTTACTTGACTTTGAACGTTTTACGTTGTCGTTGTGTACGCCTTTAGCAGCATAAAGCGCACAAATACTACAATCATTAGTGATTATTTTGAAGCTACCGGATGGAGTATAAGAAAGAAGCACAGAAGTAAAAACCAAAACGACAATGAAAAATCAACAACAATCACATATATTCCTTATACAGATATCGTAAAGCCTTTGATTCCCGACCATTGTGCGAGTACGTATTACGATAATATCATCAGCACTTGATGTTGCTTACGTACATACGAGTATATGTATGTACATACCAGTATGGTATATGTTTATCGCTTAATGCACTTGCTGGATTTGGATTTGTTGTGTTAGTTAGTCCGTTCGCATCCATGCTGCTGCCATTTTAAGGGTCTTCGTCGCTATCGTCGTCGTTGTTGTCGTCATGTCAAACCACACCAACGCAGCTTTTAGTACGTCCATTACTTGCCAAATACAAATTGAATATTTTAGATTGTTATCGATAATATCCCATACGTACGACAATATTTAGTAGATGGTTATGATTTTACGATAAGTGTCGAGCATTACTTGTAAGTACTGCTTGATGCCTGTTGATGATTACTTTCATGTAGAACTCGTAAATGAAGCGAAAATCGACTAATGGCTTCTGTAGGGTAAAACACCATACATAATTATCCTAATGATGTGTCCTTACTGTTCATATTTCTGAAGTTTTATTACTACAATAATGATTGTAGAAGTTGATTATATCTTGCTTACACATACATATATATGTAGGAATATTCGCCTTATCGTTATTAAAGTAAAGTACAAATTGGTTAAGGATTACCAACAGTTATCGTATGGGAGCTCCCTGACACATAAAAGATTATCAGGAATTATTACATGAGCCCACCCCTGATAAAACCATCCATTACCCCGCACAAAATACAGGCGCTAGAAGTTAAAGTTAAAAACGTTATTTTATCAACAATGACAACTTTACTCAAAGACTTCAGTATATCGAAAAAAACAGGAAAAAAATATGTTACTGTTCGATGTAGACACCGCTGACGTGGATAATACAGGGTGGCGCACCAATTGCAATACAATAAGAAATTCAAATAGTTTTTATTTAATCACTGTATTTGATTTTCTTATTGTTTTCTATACAGGGTGTCCGCCAGGAAAGTATTCTACTTTGTTTTGCCGCCATTTTGGTAAACATTAGTCTTGACAGTTCATATTTGGCAGTCGTTAAGTAGAGACGTGGTAAATTTATTATGGAAAAATATTCGACAAACGAACGTGTTTTAGTCGTTAAAATCAATCATCGATTACTGTGGCGATGAGAAAGTTACGTGAAATATTTGGAAGAAACAACGTGTCAACAAGACGCACTATTTATCGTGTAGTGAAAGGTTTAGAAGGAAGAGGGTCTGTAGCTGATAGGGTCAAGCATGAACCACAACGTACTGCGAGATCGGCTGAAAACATTGCGTCTACTTAAGAAAGTGTTCGAAACAATCCATCAATCTCAATTCAACGCCGTGCTCAGGAGCTTGGTCTTCAAAGAACAACTTTGGCCACAATTTTACACAAGGATTTGCATTTGTTTCCATTTAAGATTCAGTTGACACAAGAGCTTCTTCCACTAGACCATTTACGCCGCCGTACATATGCCAATAGGATGTTACAGCTCACCCATGATAATCCCGATTATCATGAAAAGATCATAATGAGTGACGAGGCAGATTTTCATTTGAATGGATATGTGAATAAACAGAATAGTCGGTTCTGGGCAATGGAAACCCCTCAAATTATTCATCAGTCACCTTTGCATCCATTAAAAGTGGACTGGTGTGCAATTTGGTCAGGAGGAACCATTAGAAATTACTTTTTTGAAGCTGAAAACGGCCTAAAGGTATCTGTCAATGGGGAGCGATATCGGGATATGATTGAAAACTTTTTAATGCCACAACTGCATGCTTTGGGCTTGATTAACATGTGGTATCAACAAGACGGTGCCACATCGCATACGACCAGGATTACAATGGAATTATTGCGAGACTTCTTTCCACAACAAGTTATTTCAAGAAATGGTGATGTTGATTGGCCTCAACGGTCGCCTGATTTGACTGCTCCGGACTTCTTTTTGTGGGGATATCTAAAAAGCAAGGTTTATGCAAACAAACCAGAAACGCTTGAGCAACTCAAACAAAATATTCGTGATGAAATTAATGAAACACCGCGTGAAATGTGTAAGAATCTAATGAAAAATGTGCTTAAAAGGGTTCACATTTGTGAAGCTAACAGAGGCGGACATTTATCTGATATTATATTCCATACATAATTGCCGACATTAAATAAAAATTTATCAATATAAGATCCATTCTCTTTCATTTAATCAAAAATTTTAAACAAACAAAGTAGTATACCTTTGCGACGGACACCCTGTATAATTCAATTCAATTTTATTTTATATGATTAATTGGTTTTGAAGATGATAGACCATAAATGACCTCCATGCTCATTCACGTATATGCGACCTGATCAGAAAATTATTCATAATTGCTGCTTCAATTCAGTCAAATTCCTTGTTTCATTTTGCATATTTTTTGCTTAACATAACCCATAAAAAACGTTCAATGCAGTCAGGTCAGGTGACCTTGGGAGCCAGCGGAAAGTGGAGTATCCTGATATTCATTTGTTTGCGAATTTTTGTTGGAGTTCTGATAGTTTTCTAAAGAAAAATATCCAATAAATATCCCTTCCTCGTCAAATAGAAGCATCACACATCGACGTGGTCAAGGGCATCAAAATGCAACAATCGGCTGGGTGTCAGGTTGAAAATGCTTATCAAATAAAACCTATCTTGTGACATTGTTGTTCGTCTGTTAGTGAAATATTGTCTACCAAAGTATTACGTTTTGTTCCAAATTAGATGATGGTGCTTTTTCATCGATCTTTGATCCAGAAAACTCTTTTTTTAGAAATATACCAACGACATTTTTCTGCGTTTAAGTACCTTCGATTTACTCAGTTTAAATTGATAAAAAATGAAAAAATTCTAATTTGGAGTTCCTGGCTGTAATTCACTTGTGAGTAAAGAATGAGATATGTGAGAAATACCGCGCTCTGTCAGACGTCTACATTGAGTCTGAGGAAGGGGAGGATGCATACATGGCAATGCTAGAGCCAATTATAAAGTGTGCAGTGAGGGAAAGCTTTAAGGAAAAGAGAGGCAGCAAATCGATTTTTAAATGAAAGAAATATAGTGTGCAATTAAGGATTTGGAAAACGCTGCAATAGGTTTGGAACAGATACCTCACATTTATAAACCCCTCATATATGCATAATATGCGTAGAAGTAGACATACCTATATATTACAACCCATAAAGTACGAACAGCATTGATTCTGTCACAAAGGGATCTGAAGATTGGCTTGTTATCATTGTGAGTGATTGCTGAATTGACTGTTACTCCAACCAAAATACTTCAGAATACAAAATATTTTCAATTTGGAAATGTGTACTTAACCTCAAAGCTGACTTGGTGTATATTCTTCAAAAAAGTTATCATTTATGTGATCACTATTCAAACAAGAAGTCTTCGTCATATGTTCATATTTGCTCACGGTGGTTAGCATCATGAAAAGCGATAACGATTATAGATATTTAAAGATACTAGCGGGATGGTAACATGACGGATGATAGAAATGTTGAGAAGATAATAGCTTTTTGAAACAAAAAAAAACAATTTTTACTCTAGCCGTTCCACTTCAGACTGTTCTACTTCAGTTATTTAATAAATTTGTTTGACAACCAAACTCCCTCTATTGAAAATGTAATTAGTAGTAAAAATATTCTCAAGTGCCAAAAAGTACCAAACAGGTAGTTTCATAACTATCCCTCCTGAACACAGTTCGTATTAATTTCTTTCTTACTTTCCTTAGTGGCCATTTGCAATGGCAGAAGCGACAAGTTTTCACTGCAATTTTTGTTTTCAAACCCTTCCCAATTCTCAGTTCTCCCTGACTCGATGAATCCATTGTCTTTTGCATCGCATCCCCTTGACTTTCCATGATGCCACAGCGCACAACACCACCCGCCCTGCCCGCATTGGCACTTCATATTTATTTTATTTCCTTACTCATTTGGGAATTTCCACTATTTAAGCTGATTATGTTGAACATGACAAATGTTCTTTGTGTTCCACTCCGTCCAATATTTACTCAGATGAGCATCAGTCGTTTGTACGAACCAAAAAAAAAAAAAAAAACAAAAAACAAAAACAGAAAAAATGAAACTAAAGTTTTTCTTTCCCTTTATAGAGTTCTCACTTTCAATTGTGTTCCTTTTGCTTATTGGGGTTGAACTGGCAATGGGTCGGGTCGAATTGTCGTGTCGATTGGTGTGATGATGCTCCGATTTGTTGTGGTGGGTTGGTGTTTTAATACGTGATGTGTGGACTGTTTTTTTATTGTTTCAATTTAAATTGATTTATGTTGCATATTCCTATACAGACACACTACATTCGCATACCACATACGTATTATATACCACATAATGGATTTAAGTACTATTCAGCTATGTCATCACTGTCTCATATACAACTTTATAATCGTTTATAAAGAAGGGGAAGGTTAGATACGCTCCACAACGCAAAAGTTTATTTTAGCGATTTTTACAATATGTGAACTTGTTGAGCCAAGACGATGCATTAAATTTTGCTCACGAAATGGGATTTTTGCTACGGAAAATGTCAAAATGTTTCATAAGGTCTCCGATAAATACTCTGTCGGAACGAAATGTTTACACGTGTTGTAAACAGTTAAAAGACAACGGAAAACGAGTTGAAAACGAACAGAGCCCCGAACGACTATCAACCTCTACCAAGGAAACTCCAACAAATCTGAGATTTGGTATTCAAAGACTGTCAATAAACCATTATGGACCTTGCTGATGATGTTGACATTTCAAACGGAACGGGTCTCAAAAGCTTTACATTTCGATTACTACTAAAAATACCAAATTCTTTTGTAAAAAACAGAATAAAAGATTTAAAAAAAAATTAATAAAAAGTAATATTAACAAAGTGATAGTGAAAGTGATATTCTCAAAATGGGAAGGAAAGTATTAGCTCTACAAGACAATCCTGTGTCAACCAAACGGAAAACTTTCCAAAGCATGAATTCCGTTGTTGGAAATCTCCACACAAAACAAATGCACCCTGCATATGGAGAGAAACTAAGAGGAACAGCAACTCCAGAAAACTATTTAACAAATTGATGATCAATTAAGTCAAATCTCCTTGCAGCCAAAAAATTTCCAAAACATACAGAAACAGAAATAATTTGTTTAGAAGTTGTCAAAATTAAACTGAAGAAAGTTCCAAGCTGAAACCTTATTAGGGCCAAACCTTATTAGGGACCCGTAATGTAACTTATTTTCAATAAATACCATCACTCAGTCACAAGAATACATACATAAGGGGATAGAAAAATGGATTTCGTTATCTCGACTCAAAAAGTAATCCTAAGTCAATCGGAACATATAAATATATATCGGTATATTTATCCATTACTATTCACATTGAAAACTTTGTTTAGCTAGTTGGATACAGATGAAATATGCACCGTTTTGTTCGATAACATTTTGTAATTTTGAAAGCAATTCCTTTATGCTTCTCTCATAGCAACCCTCGCCCCTACAGGCAAAAAACTGGGGCAGTCAATTTCCACAAGTTTCTTTTTAGAAGAATTTCTCACCAGTAAAATCATTCGCCATAAACAGACCCGGACTATTAAGTGGACGCATAAGAGCCTCTCAACCTTCACTATCACTTGTTACCGTTTACGCCTGCTCGCTGCGATTGACCAACTCTTCATCTATATGTACAGAAGTAGAAGTGAGTCAGTTTTTTTTTGTGATTTGCCGATGGAAATTCGCTCCATGAGATTTTTTACGTTAAGCTTTTTTTTTAGGTTGACAGAATCGACCAGCACTTACAGCTGGCGCCACCTATTGGCAAACAGCGTGATTTTTTTTGCGCATCTAATAATTTGGGACATACTACATATACAGTTTAACGACGATTCCGAACAGCTTGTCTACCCGAAGTGTTCGCCAGAGATAACGAGGTAACTATCCCTCAATGACAGGTGACTGCGTCTGGCATTGAACACATTCCACCACGTTCGGTTATCATTATGGACGAATATATATTAAAACCAAGAGAGGCAGTCAAATAGAGGAGACATTGTATTACACAGTGCTAAATATATTTGTAGTCCAGCGCCTTGCATACCGATTTAATCGCTATTAGAATCCTCTGAAAGGCGAAAACAAGACTGCAAAAACAGTTCATAGCTTCCACTAAGGAATCAAACTACTACATTCGAGGTGCTACATTCGAAATGTACTACATTCGAAGGTGTCTTTTCCTGAAAGCATCGTGGACAAACCCCATACCTCCCAGTTCAAGCAAACTTTAGCAAGGAATACATATGCAATGACTCATCGTGCCAATTACAATTTGTAGGCAAATTAACAACTGCCCTTTTCTGACATGCGACTAATTCTGTAATATGGAAAAATGCAGATGCTTACATTACCTACGACACGCGGATGAACACTTTCCCCCACAATGACCTGAAGCCATATAGCAGCTGTGATGAAAATGTTTACATCTACGAGTATAAGATGATTCAGAAAAGATGGGTAGGTAAGTTGTTACCACTTTTTCCAAATACTTTCTTTGTGGTTTTTTTGCGATTGAAATAAAATTCCCCAAATCTCACGCTATTGTTATTTGCGTCTGTAACTCAATTTTCAGGAAATACAAGTTCGCCATTTATTCCTCCTTTCTTTGTTATTCTCACGAACAATTGAAAACTAAAAGCTTAATTTCGAAATTAATGTTAACTGAACGTAGAGAATACTGCACCACGGTTTGGATGTCATGGCCTCAAGTCATTCAGAGCAACAGCGGGAGAGACATGGAAAGGGATTTACGACATTGTCAATTGTTGGTTGAACTCAATCCCTCTTGAATCTCTCACAGGTCCTTTTATTCGTTACGCCTTTTTGTCTGTCTACTGCGTTTACGTAATGGCAGATGAAAGTTTGGCCAGCAATCCTCCCCCACATGAATGCAGAAAAACTGAAATTTGTTTAAGTGCAGAAAAATCCTATTACCACAAATTGTTTTAAAATGTTCTCAAATGTTGAGACACATGAAGACGAAGCCAGCAAAGGAGAACAGAGGAGATGGGGACTAGAGCTGGTCGGAACTTTTGGAAAATCCCTACTACCAGTGTGGGGAAGCTAACGAAGCGAAAATCACTTGTGCCACAAATTGTGACAACAGAGATCAACATTTATTCAGAGTATGTTTGAATAATAGAAAAAATGTGCAAATTGTACAATGTCAAAAGCTTCAGGCATTATCTGTGACAAACCAAATCCCTTATATCCCCCACCATATCAGTATGCAAACATTAATGCACATCCCGAAAAAGATAAAGGAACTAATGGACGGAAGGACGAACAGGACAGAGTTCAACCAGAAAGGCATTTATTGAAAAGGAGGCGCACGGTTTGCCGTACAAATTGGTAGTTGTTGTCACAGACGTTCACGATGCTATTAAACGTGATGATGCTACTGACGGTGATGATGATGTTTCTTCTGATGATACTAGCGGCAACGACCCTTCTATCTCTCCCCCCCTCTCTAACTCAGACCAGTGCGATAAGCCATTCCACCCAACCCACCAACAATGAACATACAAATATGGGATTTAGCAAGATCCAAAAAAGCAAGAGCGAACATTATATAACGAATAGCAAAATTTAGGTCGATTAAAATCGACCACATGTCACTCTACTGCCACGTACTACAACCCAATCAAATATTGAGTTTGTTCATGTGGTTACACGAACAACTTTTGGTACAAAACGTTTACACAGCGATATTAATCTGTGTTACGGAGCATGGATGTATGTCAAAATGCGGTACGCGGAACAAGTGCATCAAAAAAAATCTATTGAAACTAAGTTTCACACATAAATAGGGAAAAGGCGAATCAAAGGCAGGACAGGGTGATTGATTATAAGCAAACGACTGCATTTGAGTTTGGGCCAAATAAGGTTATCGAATAAATTCGATGAAACATTAGGAACATAAAAACATAAGGTTGAAGTAAAGAGTGCATGGGGGACAAAATTGATTGATACATTCTAACTCTATTTACAGGCACAAGGGAAAAGTTCATATATGATTTACAATGCAATAGTTTTGCCAATTTTGATTTTATTTATTTATTTTTTTTATTATCCAAAAAAACAGCAATACTAAGAATTTAAAATGCGTATTACACAGCAATAAATTCCTGAGTATCTATAACGATCTTAAATCTATTTAAATAGATGTATAAATATATATATATGTGTATATATATATGTGTATATATATATATATGTATATAGATATATATATAAACTAATATTATCATAAAAAGTATTTGTCATTAATGTCAGCTGCAGAAAATATGGTAGAAGAATCAAAATCCATTAAATACATAAAAATACCCTCACAATCAATTCGATTGAAATCGTGGTACTCCATAAATTCATCCAAAAACTCTACAATAACATCAAAAGAAGCAAAAGCAAGAGCATGATGTAAAATGGAGGGACATATCGCTTGACTAGAGAAATGTGTCATTGAAGAATCACTCACTAACATGAAGTCAATTAAGAAAGCAATATCATGGGTAATATCATAGTGCGTGTTTAGAATTATATAGTACTGATAAATTTAGCTTGGACACACACAGAACAAATTAGATTATATCTCGATATATTAATATTTCCATAATTAAGAAATGGTCATAATGAAGTTCTTCGAAGGCTAAAACATTAGCCACTAGAAGCAGGTAAACCACACCAAAAAGAATTTTTGCTTCACCAGAAAATAGTTCCAGAAACAATGACTCGCACTGCCCTAAAACTGAAGTGTGAAATACAATATTGTGTTTAAGTCTACTTGATATATAAATGCCAACACCACCTTCTCTAGTGTCTACGCGATCATTTCTATAAAATTTATATCCTGGGATATCAACTGCTCGAATATTCAATTTCAGCCACGTCTCAGAAATGCCAACAGCATCAAGCAAAAAACCAAGTAAAATGGATTTTAATTCATCAAATTTATTGTTAGTTGCAGAAGGCCTCATGCTCTGACAATTGAGGTGTGCAACATTTAGTTTATCTGAACATGAGTTCAAAGCAGAATTTATATAAGCATTGTTACTAATAACAGGATTCAAGTCAAAAGACATCAAAGTTAAAAAAGTAACTACCATGGGGAATCAAAAGATGCAAAATAATTATTGACAAAATACACAATTCATAAAAAAAACCTTGTGAATTCATTAATTACAGCTGTTTAAAAGCAGCAGATTGGGATCAAACACTGTTTACAAAATTTAAAGAAGAAAACAAAATCAAGCTAATTTAAGCTATGTAATTCAAAGAGTTAAACAAAATGAAGTCTCGTAGAAGGTGAGATAATAATAATAATTTTAAACAATTAAGTAAAAACCCATCAGGTACATCAAGCATAGAGGCACATTCCGTAACGTCGCGAACAATTAATCTGCCATCTGGAAGCGTCAACTTAGCACAGAATTGATCGGAATTAATAACTTTACATTTTGTAACAATTCGTTGATGTAGAAGGTTTCTACATACGGCATTTAGCTTGGCACCAGCTGGAGAAAGGTGGTCATTGAGATATACTCTTCTAGTTAAATCCGGAAAAATGCTTTTAAAAACATTACATACTCTCAACGAAGGGTTTTTGAAGTACTCCTTCATAAGAGTATCCCGAACATAAACACTATTAAATTTCACCAGCACAAGTTTCTGGTTATACATGTAATGAGCATGATTGATATCATGAGCAGCTCCCTCCACTTTATAAAACTGACACAGAGCTTTAACTACAGATAACAGATCATCCATCCCCATTGGAAAGCTGCTAATAACAATATCTGCACGATTTAGCCTAGGATGCAAGGCATTATTCTCTGACTTCACGGCTAAAATTTTGGAGTTTGTTGTTGAATCAATCTAGTTTATACGTTTGTTGCATTCTACTATGTCAGTCTTCATTTCAATCAGGCAATATTTCATTTCCGATTTAATTTCCCCCAAAGCAGCTCTAATGGCATTTCGGTCGACATAACTATTTTTTTTTTATTAATTTAACAACTTCAATACGAGGTGTGCCCAAAA
>JAHXMU010027132.1:0-19172 GCA_019455685.1 Philornis downsi | reverse complement strand
TCTCACGAGAAATAAAGTGCTGGGAACATTAACGGCGTTTTTTTTTTCAATCAAAGGCTAGTATTGACTTCCAACGGCATACTTATTCCCATTCAAAATGCTTGCAAACGGAACACTCTTCGGACAATACTTCCGCCTAAATTCCATTGTGCAAACGGAAAATTTACATTTGAGGCTAATACGGGGTTATTGGAGGTAAATATTGGAGACATTTTCCATAGTGATGATGTGGATTTAGTGTTCTGATAATTATTTGGTACAGGAATTTTGATATTTGATGATTTATACGACAAATTTGATTGTACACAGTAAAACAACTAGAGGTAAATTAAATATCGCAATGAAGCGAATTTTAATGAACAGCGTATATTTTCTGTTTTGTTCCGTGTAGAGATAAAGGCGAAAGTGTCGAATCGCAATTTCATAGTTTAACAGCAAATAAAACAGCTATCTGCGACAACTTTAAAAGAAATAATTAATTTCAATTGCGTTGTACGAATCATAACCTATATGATGTGATGCCGACTTCGAAGTGATCGTGGGAATGGATGAAAATGCTTCAACACAAAAGGTTAAGACAATGAAATCGATAGGCGAAGCAGAAATGGGTGGCCAAACTCCATTGAAAACTCCCAGTTTTTGAGACCCCCTATTAAATGTTGGCAGAATGAATTAGAGGAAAAGCGCAGACCTCCAATGAGTAGCTGATGATATACGTAGATATCACGACAGTCTACCAATTGGGGATTTGCATTAAAGGCTTCAATATACTAGTCAATTTTACATTTCCCCAAATTTGGCATTCACTGAAACTAGGGATGAAAATGTAACGCTAAATATTAATCTTACATATTTTTAACCTTGAAAATGGTAAATCCATCATTTTTGAATACATGAACAATATTTTGTGTAAAATATATTATTTAATAGCTTAGTAATATTTTGAGGAATTCAAGCGTAAAAGTTTAAACATTCATTGGCAAACGCTATGCAATTCGGCTCAAATATTAGCTCTGCGCAATTATATTTTGAAGTATATAGTAATAATTGTTGATGACGAATTTCCTAATATTGTGTTCAAAGTTATTTGAAATCAACGCCACAATTAGCAGAAATATTTCACGTGTTTTATTTAGCTTGCCTGCTTGGAAATTCATTTGCATGAACATATTGCCAGCTTCCTCCACCTTAAGCTCTGCAGTAAGTCCGCTGATGTGAAAAATGGTTTTTACTATTTAATTAATTCGGACCTAATTTTGTCAAGTTCCTTCCAATTATGGGTAATCTTGAAATACTTGTTTTCAGGAAAAACAACTTTAAAAAGTTTTTTTCTATTACGAAAAATAAGATGTAAGAAAACTATTGCGAAACAAAAAATTGCTCCGGAGCAGTTTTTTGAAAAAATAAGCATTTTCACTTGGAAGAATTTAATCCTAAGCTTGAGCTAAACCCAATTTTCCCTCAACATCACAAAAGTCTTTGACGGCGAAAAAAATTCGGTATTCACAAAACTGGAAATAATTTGAATATCGAACATATGCAATCCTCTTCAAGATGATAACGGACACCAAAAGTCGCGGGGCTCTAGGAGCCCAAAATATGTAGTGGAAATATGAAAATGGAAAATAATTTCATCATCTTTACATCATTCAGCAATTACCATTTGCAGTGTGAACCGGCGATTATGCGAACGATAGTCACGATTACTAACCTTCGCGCCCCGGTCGGTCACAAGTAAACCGGCATAGTTTCATTAAAAAACAGTTGGCGGCTTTCTGAATACACTAAGAGAGAAGAATAATGGACACAGGCTGCATTTGTCTCTGGAGTAAAATTAGAGACGATTAGAGCGGTAGGAGAGTAAGTTAATACTACTCTCTTGCCCATTCTGTTTCGTTCAATATTTCGATAATTTTGCATATTTTTGTTAATATTTTTATAGATTATAGAAACGTAAATATTAACATATGAAAACAATCGCATCCGGTATTCTATATTGTGAAAGAGAGTGTGATCGTACAAATACATGTTCTTAAGTTAGGGTCGAGACTTAACGAAATTCGCTTTTGAGACAAATGCGGCCTCTGTCTGCAATTCGCCTCTGTGACAGATGCCTAACTAATAACTTCACATTCCAATTAAAAGGCCGTTGCACCAACTTGAATGGTATAAAAACAAACGCTTGGTCAATTTAGTCGAAAAGCGCGAAACCCATATCGTCATCAGATTCCTCTGGCTAATACCATATTTTCTCACTATCATTTCGAACAGCACTGAAGACACTTTAAAACACAAATTGTCTAATAAAAGTTTCTCGCATTAATATGCGGATTTGTAACAGTAAGTGTTAAATTTAATTCTTATTGAATGTGGGAAACTCTCCTCCTAGCCTGTCCAGGAGAACAGGAATTTGTTCTTTTCTGTGTTTAATCAACTGCACAAACGGCCCGCGTAGATTCTTCCACTAAAAAATTATGTGCATTGAATTTATTATTGGCAGCACTTCTGATTGCTGGCTGTTCTTTTGGTGCTACTGCACTTTTTTGTTCGTGTCTTAACTTTACGGCGGGTTCCTATCCAAATGCACTTCCATTCTTCGTGTTTTTGTTTCTTTCCCAAGTAAACTGAAAGGAACAATAGCAAGCACATGCTCATTCTATCCTATTCTCGTGCTACTCCTCCATTGATTGACTTGACTCTCGCCATGTTGATGATATTTGGAGACCCTTCTTACATTGGGATGTTATTGCCATTGCCACTTTTGCCTGCTACTGCTGCTGCTACCATCCAGCCCGAGGCACCACTTCAAACTGTACTTATTCCAAAGTACGAGTTGTAGTACTTTTGTGCCACCAATTCTTTCCTCCATTGTGTGTTATCATGGAAACATAAAAGTTGAAGTAGTTTTTTAAGTACTATTAATAGATTAAATATTTATTGTGTCGAACACATATTAAAGACATAAAGAGCTCAAGACCACCACCGGCACCATCGGGCCGTCCGCTATGTATGGAGGAGGATGGGGTGGAGTGGTATGAGATGGAAGTAAGGAATTGTCTGGATATCATTGAAGTGTTCCATTTTGTCTTTACACTTATTGTTACATATTTTACTTTAATTTTTTTCATTTCGAATTATTGGCTAAACAGAGGAAAAAATGTAATGTCAATATCATTAACTTCTGCCATGGGCAAAAATCCTTTTATTGTGATGGGATAATAGAAAGCTGGGTGATCGCAAAGAAGTCGAGAATGGATTGAGAAGTTCTATCCAAATTGGTTTATACGATAATAAAAATTATTAAAATATTGCAGCATTTTGGAAATATAAGTAAGTATTATATTGAAATTTGGAGATCTTGAAGTCTACAATTTATGATCCAAATTCTTGAAATAATGAAATATTTGAATAAAAAATCAAAATTTAAAATAATGTTAGATTAAAATTCTCTTGTATGGAAATACAACACGAGAAGCACACCAAGGAACAAATATGGGCTGTAGGTCGGTAATAACTGCTGCTCAAATTATGATGTAAAAACATAAGCTGTTCCGATTTCAGTGTCGGAAACTAATACAAAAAAAGCTGGCAATGCCGCAACATTTTTTCACGAGCAAATAATGTCTCGTGCAATTTTTTCCTCTTAAAAATATCAAGAAGAATATGGCAAATTATCTCACATTATTTACTTAAGGAATCTTTTTCACTTTGGAATTACCAGATAACTGTCCGGACATAAAGCTGGTGTTATGCTGACTTTTTATGATGAAACTCAATACGAGGTGTGTTCAGAAATATGGTGAATTTTCGAATTTCGCGGGCTACGTACATTCGGTACACTCGTTTCAACGGTATGTTGACGGTTTTATCCATATAGCATGTTTAGTTTGTGAGAGGCATAAATAAGACCAGTGTTTTGCGTGTTCGGCGATTTTCTGCTATCGAAAAAAATGGATCAAAGAAATTGCATAAAATTTTGTGTAAAAAATGGAGTTAAGTGCTCAAAAATACTTGAAATATTCACAGTGGCATACGGTGAAAGTACTCTAAGTCAGAAAATGTTTACAAATGGTACAGGGTGCCCGTCGGGAAGGTATACTACTCTGTTTTGTCGTCATTTTGGTAAACATTAGTCTTGACAGTTCACTTTTAACAGTCGTGAAGTAGAGACGTGGAAAAATATTCGATAAACCAACGTGTTTTAATCGTTAAAACATTTTATCAAAATCAATCCTCGATTACTATGACGATGAGAAAGTTACGTGAAATTTTTGGGAGAAACGACGTGCCAACAAGACGCACTATTTATCGTGTAGTGAATGATTTCGAAGAAAGAGGGTCTGTAGCTGATAGGGCCTAGATTGGACCACAACGTACTGCAAGATCGGCTGAAAACATAACTGCTGCTCAAGAAAGTGTTCAAAACAATCCACTAACCTCAATTCGATCGTGATATGATTGAAAACTTTTTAACGCCACGACTGCATGCTTTGGGCTTGATTAACATGTGGTATCAACAAGACGGTGCCACATCGTATACAACCAGGATTACAATGGAATTACTGCGAGACCTCTTTCACAACAAGTTATTTCAAGAAATGGTGATGTTGATTGGCGTCTACGGTCGCCTGATTTGACTGCTCCGGACTTCTTTTTGTGGGAATATCTGAAAATGAAGGTTTGTACAAACAAACCAGAATCGCTTGAGCAACTCAAACAAAATATACAACGTCGCATGAGCATCGCTCAGGAATTGTTGAATGGCGCCAACGATGATCCAGATTTGCTTAAAAGGGTCATAACTGGTAACGAATCATGGGTCCCAATGGAAGAGTCCAGGAGAGTCAAGACCGAGAAAACACGCCAAGTTCGATCAAATGTCAGAGTTTTGTTCACTGTTTTCTTCGATTACCATGGCGTAGTGCATCAGGAGTTCTTACTACGATGTCGTACGGTAAATAAGGAGTATTACCTTGAAGTTATGCGCCGTTGCGTGAAGCAATACGAAAAAAGCGACCGGAATTGTGGAGAAAAAATTCATGGCTTTTGCATCATGATAATGCACTTACTCACTCATTTTTGCCTGTGAGAGATTATTTGGCAAAAAACAACACCGTGATCATGCCTCAGCCACCGTATTCACCAGATTTGGCCCCTGCGACTTTTTTCAGTTCCCAAGATTGAAGAGACACATGAAAGGACGGCCTTTTGCGATGATTGAGGAGATAAAAAACACTTGTCTTATTTACGCCCCTCACAAACAAACTAAACATGCTATATGGATAAAACCGTCAACATACCTTCGAGACGAGTGTACCAACATACAAAAAAATAATCGAAAGTCGAATGTATAGGTACGTAGCCCTCGAAATTTCAAAATTAATCTTATTTTTTGAACACACCTCGTACAAAAATGCTCGTGAAATTTGAAGTTCAATTTTTTCAACAGACAGTACTAATATCGATCTATAAACAGCTGATGCGTTTGCCATTTAATACTATTTTAATGTTTTACTTGAATAATAAAATTATAAAACAAAAAGATCCAATTCGCATTTTACAAATACGGCATCGAATATTATGAAGCAGCATCAATCTTTAGTCAAGTGTTCCCTGATAATGCCATGTTGGTAGCTTAAGGCTGCATTCGCAATGGCAGCAACAATTTCATTTTTTAACCATCGTTTTTTTGCTCTGCGTATTTCACATAAAGGTCTTTTGTTTTTAGTACAAAATTTTGACTGTACTAAAATAAATATATATAAATAAATATAAATATATAAATAAATGTAAATATATAAATAAATAAATTTTTGGTAACCCAGTTACGATTTGATAGAGGAAATATTGGAAAATTCGAAATCGACTTTCATATTTTGAAAAATCTGAAAGTAGAGTTTTGTGTTGCAAAGTCGATGTATGTTTTCGAATTTTAGATGTTTTTTTTTTTGCAAAACTTTAAAGATAGTTAAAAAAATGACAAACTAACAGATAAATATCTGTTGTATCTCATTGCAAGCCGTGCAATTTGTAAAGGATGTACTATCAGGAGGCCGTCAAGCATTATAAAATATTTCAATAAATCGCTTAACTAAAATGGAAGATTCCAGTAGGAAAGTGCAAAATTGACTATATTTTCTTTCTCAGACCTAACCAAATTCTTCTGAATTTAGTGGATTGTATATTTGCTTTCTTTTCTCCAATTACATATCATTCAATTGTATATGGAACATCTAACCTTAATTTCGTTATATTTCGGAAGGGAGTAAATTACCGCATGTTTAGAAAGCCACTAAAACGATATTAACCATCGCTGCCATCTTATAGTTAATATTAATTTTGTATTATTGTATTTGTACTGTATATTGTATTTGTATATTAAGAGGTTTATTCCTAAATATTTATTATAGGCAAAAAAAGTAAAATAAACCCACATACATAATATTAGGTGCTTGGCAATAGATGGTGCCAGCTATAAGTGCTAGACGATTCTGCCATAACCTAAATGTCATGAGCCAAGCGTAGGCATATGGTAAACATACCGCCTCAACACAATAGTGATTTTCTTTTGAAGTCATATTCTTTTAGTTGTGTGAATATGCACGATTTTATGTCAAATAATCGTTATATTGGTCTTCTTCTTTCAATCGAAGAAAACGGCGGCTGAAGCTCATCGAGAGCTTCAAAACGTTTACGAAGATGCTGCTTTAAGTGAAACAACGTGTCGAGATGGGTTCCATCGCTTTAAAGACGGCGATTTTAATTTTGACGACAGTTGTGGTGAAGGAAGCCGAAAACCATTCGAAGACACTGAATTGACGGCATTGCTTGATGGCGATCAATGTCAGCGCAGGTAGAGCTTGCTTCAGTATTAGGAGTTACCCACCAAGCCATTTCCAAGCGATTGCACGCGTTGGGAATGATTCGAAAGCAAGGAACTTGGGTTCCTTATGAGGTAAAGGGAAGTTGAGCGTCGTTTTTCCGCCTGTAAGCAACTGCTTCAGCGACAAAAAAGCAAGAGTTTTCTTCATCTTATTGCAACGGGTGACAACGAGTGGATTCATTACAGCAATCCGAAGAAAAGAAAGTCATGGGTACTGCTTTTACGTCGTCGTCTTGACCGAATATTCACGCTGCGAATGTTATGCTCTGTATTTCGTGAGACCAGGTCGGTGTTGTTTATTAAGAGCTGTTGAAACCAAGCGAAACCATCACTGGGGATCGGTATCGACTTTAATTAATGCGATTGAGCTAAGCTCTGCGCGAGCAACGCCCACAATATGCGGAAAGGCATGAAAAATGATTCTTCAGCATGACAACGTTCGGTTTCAGGTCGCCAAGCCCGTAAAAACCTACTTGGATAGGCTGAAACGGGAAGTCTTACCCCATCCGCCATATTCTCCAGATATTGCACCGTCCGATTATCACTTTTTCCGTTCGTTGGCACATGGTCTGACTGACCAGCGGTTCCACTCATATGACGACATTAAGGAATGACTAGATTCGTGGATAGCCTGAAAAGATGAGCAGTCTTACCGTGATGGAATTCGAGTTTTGCCAGAAAAATGGGAAAAAGTAGTATCTACCGATGGGCAGTACTCTCAATGAATCATTTGTAAACATGTTTTCATAATAAAATTGCATTTTTATAAAAAAAACAACGAGAACTTAGTTGCTCACCTAATACACGAATATTAATATTTTTGTTTATTTATAGAATAAATTGACTAAAAAATAAATCAAAATAAAATCAAAAATTTAATTAAAACTACAACTATATATTGTTATACAAAAACTCGAAAATTTGGTCTTTCCCTATATTTTTAATAGCCGAAAGGACAATTTTTTTATATTTGAAAAAAGTGGAAAGTCGATTTTTCATGTGTTTGATAAAGCCGAAAAAAGACAAAAAAATAAAGTCGAATAAGTTAATTTTTCCTATATTTTAAAAAGGCGCAAAGTCAACTTTGTGTAAACTATGGATTCTTAGTAATTTCTTGTTTCTTTATAACACATAAAGTATGGTAAAAAATTCATTATTTTTCCAATAGATGGCTTTATTAATCGTACGAGTATATTGCGTTGTGTAAGTGCAATTAAGTTACGCTAGACATATTTTTGTGATTGCATGGCTAAGTATTGTTTGAACTCCCGTCAAAGACGGGCACCGACCAAGAGGAAATACAGCATATTTTACAGTTTTTCGTTGATAAAGACGGCTGAAAATACGAATAGTGTTGGTGGTTCTGATACTGTAATAGTCGATCACGACCAATTTTGGTTTCGGCCATTCCATTACGGTAATTTTGATGTCACTAATGCCTCATGGTGTTCAATTGTCGAAAATGTCAACAAAATAATGGAAATTGTCAAGACCGACCATTAGTTAAGCGCTGTTTCGATTGCCAGGAACTAAACATGAACATGAACAAAGCTGGACAGAAGTCCACGAGGGTTTAACGTGAGTCTCGCCGTGAAGGCCTTACCCACGGTGTGCGACACACTGGGCATATTACAATGCGATTGCCAACGCCCCCCTGGGATAGCCAAGTAAACTTAGCTATCTAGGAAAAGGGGCTGACAATTGTGCTATTAACACATATTGGCAGCCCTTTCTTCGCAGCCAGGAGATACCAAATTGATTATGCTAGTATGGAACATAATCCCCATTGGCGGAGGTGAGGCCTATCTTACCACCTCTGCTACTCTATGGGTCTGTAGCACCCGGTTGCAATGCAACTCCACATTCGAGCACGAAGTCTCTACCAGCGATTTTGGTATCAACCACAACCCGCGTGATGCTCCCACTAGGGGTCCTACACCAAATGATCAGGCGGGAACTCAGTCCCGGGGCCTCCTGATCCCCACGCTACCGGCCAAACTCACCGGTTGGAGCTGCGCAGCAAAGCACATAGCTAAGCTACTACCAAATCGTGATTTATACACCATACTTCACGGGATTGGTCGCCCTGTGGCAGAGATACAGACTGGACATTTTTACATACCTGCAGGCACGGAGACCCCAGGCAGGTGGAACGGTCGATACTACATTGCAAGGATGCAGTATCCTCACCGGTGGGAGGCGGGGAAAACTCCAAACCCCTTCCGTTCGGCGAAGGTGAACGGCAACCATGAAATATAGACATAGGGAAAACCCCATGCCTGTCCGTATCCCCCGAGAGATCAACAAGATACAGATGACAGGGCACGAACCCGAGACCTGCACGTGTGTATCCCTATCACCCCCGGTACCAGACAAAGCCTCTGGTGAAACTTCGTAGATAATCTAACTCTGTAGAAAATCTACTTCCAGTTTCAACCCCTTGCGGCCCAGCGACTGGTGCCCCCGCAAACGAGCACACAGCTGCCAACAATCAAGCTGAACGGGATTGTGGGATCAGCATGATCCGAACAGTCCCACAGCCACTCAACCCCCAGGTCAGACTGCCGTGAAAAGGTCAGCAGACCCACTTCCCCCAACTACGTCACAGTAGCCCTACGCCGAGCAAACGCTCTGGAAGCAAACACCGTTGCTCTAGCCAAACCACCCTGTGTAGAGAGCATATTGCTAACCACCCAGTCATCCCCAGACCTTGTTATCGCTAATCCCTGGAGGTCCCTTATATCTGCATATAAGGGACATTCGCACAAAACGTGCCGCCAGTCTTCGACTGGTGCACCACAATTGCACGACTCGCGATCGGACAGGGCTCTCTTATGCAGGAAGGCATTGAGTGACCCATGTCCCGTCAGTAAGAAACCAAGGCAGAGGTTAAAACCAAAGTCAGGGTTTCTTCCAACGTACCTAACATCTGGCAAAAACCTAAATGTAGCACGTCCGTTCTGACTCTCTTCCCAACGTGTTTGCCATCTCGACAAGACGCATTCGTCCAAGAGCCCCCTAAACTCAGCCCTACTCATGCTCTCTACCCCCCCAATGGGCCAGTCCGTTCCCATAAGTGCATACCCTTTCCTGGCCTTGAATTCCGTCGCGCGACGGATAACGACAAGATCCAGCGGGGCAGCACCCATCAGTACTTGAAGGGCCTCTGTCGAAACCGTACGACACACTGGCATGCAAGCCAATAACACCACTCTCTGACAAGAGAGGATCTTACGGTAACCGAGTGCAGATTTCACCGATTCGTACCACACAGAGGAAGCGTAAGTTGCCATAGCAACAAACAGCCCCTGATAGACGATACGAACAGCTCGTCTGCTAAGCCCCCAGTCACTCCTCAGCACTCGTCTAAGCTGGCCGACAGCGCCAACCAGCTTCCCTCTCAGCCTATCCAAATGAGGCAAATAGTTCATTCGCTCTCCCATGGCAATACCCAAGTACTTCACCTCGGTGACGCACCTGAGCACAGACCCATCAGGCAAACGAACAAGAGGCTTGCGAGATAATTTACCCCGCAATAGCATCATGTTGGTCTTATCGACAGCAACATCTACGCCGACATGTTCCGACCATTGCCTAACTATCGTCATCATGGCCAGAACCCTCTGTTCCACTTGGAAACGAGAGGGGCCCTCAACCATGATGAGTAGGTCATCAGCATACGCGCAAACTTTGCACTGGTCACTTAGCTGCCGTAATAACGGGTCCATCATTAGCTTCCATATAAATGGACCGCAGATGGAACCCTGCGGGCAGCCACGAACAACATCGAGTTCCACCGCACTATTTGCCCCAACTACTCTAGCTGTTCTGCCACAGAAGTAACTACGCCAAAGGCGCAACTCCTGGCACCCTACCTCCTGAAGCCTTTCCAACACCCTCACCCACAACAGGTAATCGAAAGCGCCCTTGAAGTCCACAAATACACCGAGAACATACTTCTCGGTGGATTCGTTCACGCACCTCTGAACATGGATCCAGGCATCCTCAACACTACGACCCCTTGTGAAGCCGTATTGATAAGGGCACATGCCGTCAATGACTCTCTCACTCAGTCTTTGCACCATTATTCTCTCCAGTACTTTTCCAAGCACTGGAAGCAGGCTAATACCCCTGTAAGATCGAGGATTGCTCCTGATCTTGTCGGGCGATTTTAAAAGTACAATGACATTGGCTGTTTTCCACTGACGCGGAAAATAACCAACATGTACACACTGCCTATACAAAGCCTCGAGGTAGTCCGGAATAGCCTTCCAGATGCTTTTACACATCTCTCCAGTTATTCCGTCCATACCGGGCGACTTACGAGATCTGACAAGCGTCATGCTTTCGACGATCTCTGCTCTTTCCAATTCTGGCGCACTGGGTACCACCTCCGAAGGAGGCGGGGCCAGAGCCCCAGACCTGGGAAAGAACTCCCGCAACAAAGCCTGAACGCAGTCCGCCCAGGAAGTCAGAATGGTATCACCATCCTTAATTCCTGAGACTTCCACGTTCTTTCCCTTTCCCCTACAGATGCGGTAGAGATGACCCCAAGGATCATCTCTATGCCTAGTAGCGAACTGGCGCCACTCTGACTCCTTAACGTCTATAAGCATTTGCTTATATTCGTTAAGTGCGGCTCTATACGATGACCTGAGGTGGTCCAAGTCGGCTGCCTCTGTTCTCCTACCCCTCTGGAGATGTTTCCTGAGGCGTCGAACTTCTCTCCTTTTCCGACTTAACTCCTGTGTCCACCACCTTATTCTCCTCCGAGTACGCCGCACGCTCCTAGGAAGGAGACTGTCGTTGACGCGATGAACAGCCTCAACAATCGTTGATACCTGATCATCCACAGTCATACGATTAAAGGCTTCTAAAGGCACATCGGCAGCCGCAGCTGCGATGTGTGACCCATATGCATCCCAGTTAACATTCCTGGTGCGCCACCGCCTGATGCCTACGCTGCTACCTTCAATCCGTTCATAAGTGAGCACAACTTCAATGAAGTTATGGTCGCTCACGGACGGACTGACCTGCCATCTAGTCTGAAACCTGGATATGGCTGCGCTATTCGCAATCGTCACATCAATGTCGCTAACACCATGCCCACTATCGAACGTATACAGTTCATTCGGTTCGTTCACCACGTGGAGTCCCCTAGAGAACATCCACTCACTTAGCACCTCACCCCGAGATTGGCTCAGATAGCCGGACGTAGCGCCGGTTACCTTGCTGAACCACATCGGGGAAGATGCGTTCGCGTCTAAACCGAAGATTACAGGGTTACCACTAGAAAGTGATAACACTGTATCCATATACGTAAGATATGGCTCCAAAGGCTCGCTGAACTTGCAGTACAAGCTAGCTAGGAGAAGACGACCGAAATCGCCTTCAACAGAAACACAAACCCCCCATTCCGAGCTACAAACTTCTGTACAATCTAAACTAACGTCATTGACAATGACTGCAGCACTATGTCTTTTATCAGGAAATACCCGCATAAAAGCAGGCAACCCACGCACCCCATTATGGGCTACGTGGGGCTCCTGTATAAGAGCAATGCTGCATCCATTGTCACAAATGGCCTTTCCCAGTTCCGCCATTGCAGCGACGCCCCTACCGCAATTCAATTGTAGAAGGCGGGTACCCATCTTAATGCCTTGCTTTCGCCCTGGCTACCATTGCGCAATACAGCGGACAGTCCTCAGACACCATACGGTGATCCGAGGGCTCCCCCCGAAGAGCGCAGTTACGGCACGAGACTGGGTTATTGCAGTCCCTGGCCATATGCCCATGCTGGCCACAGCGGAAGCAGACATCCTCCTTTGCACGGCACTCCTTCCTGAAGTGGTTGAACGACAGGCACTTAAAACAGCTTGGCACCAAATCCATCGCACGTACGCGGAAAGAGTACCAGCCAATGTAGCAGCGTTGTGCCGTCAGCAGAGACTCCATGGCCGAAGCCTGGCCCTCCAGGACGACATTTACTGCCCCACCCTTGGTGCAATCCCACGGACGGCTATGGAGACGGACACCAGACTTGAAAGCCTCAGGTGTCATCTTGCCCTTGAGATTTTTCTCGAAGAGGTCACCCATGAACAAGTCAGGGGTGATCTTCGAGTCCACCCCCTGGACAATGACACGCGGGCCCAATGTCTCAGGTACCGAGACCGTCAAACCCGCCTCACCGAACTTCCCGTTCTCGGCGATCTTCGCACGCTCCGCCTTGGTTGGAGTCCGCAATATGACCCCACCGCCGCGGATCGCCTTGATCTCGTGGACCCGCTCCTTCAGCGTGGGTCCGACCTCGCTCACCAGCCTGCTCACCACTTCCTTGGCGGTTTGACCCTCACGGCCACGAACCACCAAGGACCAGGTCTCGACGGGCTTGGCAGCAACTGGTGCAGCGATTGATGGTCGCACTGCCGGTGCCTTCGCTACGGAGGCAACCGCCACCGGAGCTCGAGCTACCGGAGGCGCCATCTGGCCAGCACCCGCGGGTCGCACGGCGCTTCCACTGCTGCTCGCCGCTGCACCCATCCGCAGCACATCGATGCGGCCCTTAAGGCGCTCGTTCTCCGCAACGAGCTCCATTACCAGATCCTGGTACTCCGCAGAGAAGTCCAGCATCAGCTTCAGCAGTGCCAAGTCCAGGTCCTCCCGCTCGGTTAGCGAGGAGGACATCCGTCCGGTTATCCTACGGGCCCTCCCAATGGCCCCCAAAGCACCTACAGAATCAGCCCCGTGGGGCTTCTTCCCTGACGTCGACCCCCCCAGATTCACCAGATCTTCCAAAGAGGAAGATATGGGAATCGATGTCGACTTCTCAGCCGCTGCCCTCTTCACTAGTGGTGACCTCACCTTTGGTGATGCCACCTTAGCAGACCCCTCTCTGCCTGCTCCTGCCTCCTCGTCACTCTCCTTCCCCTTATGCCGCCGCTTGCTGGACATTCCAGACGCAGACGACATTTCTGCCTCCGACACCGTATACCCGGCGGAGGCCTCCCCTCCAACCGACGGCGTCTCCCTCTTCCTTCGACCGACCATAAGGCCCACAGAAGTATATACTCCTCAAATATAGCACTGATAAGAATTTATCACTCTACTCACCAAAATCACAGTTGCTTTATAGCAACAAAATACACTATAAGCGAACTTATAGGCGACTTGTTTACAAAATTAAAAACTTTGTAAACAAGATACCGCAATTCACTTTTCACACTACAGTTGCTTTATAGCAACAACTAACACTGCAAGGCAGTCTCCAACAACCCGTTTACAAATTTAGCAAAACTTGTAAACAAGATGCCGTTGCTTTACAAAAACAATTGCACTACAAATATGCAATGCAATTAAACGTAAAGGCAACTACGAGAGTTCACTTGTCTCACTATCACTATTCACTCACTGGAAAATTACCAAGCTGTCGATGCGCGAACACGTCTGCTCCGTACGAAAGCACTCAGCTGAATGAACAAAGCTGGACACAAAAAAAAGCTAATGTATGGATGCCACATGATTTAACGCAAAAAATAAAACCTTATTCGCCAAATTTCCATCTGCGAATCTCTGCTGAATACCTATAAAGTCTCTCCATTTCTAAAACAGATGGTGACATATGATGAAAATTGGGTTAATTAAAACAACGTCAATCGATAACGGTTGTAGTCGTATACCTGTGAGCTGCACAAACGGTGGTCAAGCCAAGATTGATGGTTTCGCTGTGTGTTTGATAGGATTGATAGGGAATTAATTTGTACCTGTATTGTCAACGATTGGACCGTCTAAGGGAAGCTGTCATCCAGAAGCGTCCAGTTTTGTCCAACAGGAGAAGAAATGTGTTCCATCATGACAACGCCAGGGCACACGTCGATAGTGAATCTGAACCTGGCACCAAATGGTTACCACCTGTTCCTGCCAATGGCGAATAATTTTGCTGGTAGAAAACTCAACTCAAGAGAAGTTCATTAAATCGGTGTTGTCTGATTTGTTTGGCAATAGGGATGAGGGTTTCTATAAAGGAAGCGCAATGGAATTACTTTTAAAATTGCAACAAGTTATTGGACGAAAAGGTGTCATTCTAATTATGTTAAATAAAGCCTTCAATGTGAAGCAACAATAGTGGATGTCTTTTTACTACACTACACAAACTTGAGACATGAAAAGAATAAATTCCCAAATAAGAGTCATAAGAATCAAGTAATAGTTTCAAACATTTGGTGATCTTTCATGAGAACGATGTTTCGTGAGAATTTCGATCATTTGTTCTTTCAGTTTCATTTTAAAACGTCCATTTCATCAGCTTTAGCATCAATTATATAGATGTAGGTCACTACGAGTCCAGTCTACAATTATCCTTGCATAATTAATTTACAATAACTGCCGTTGCTCTTCTTGCTGTACATTCAAATCCCACACTATAAATTAATTACATCCCCAGTTGAGTCATGTAACCCTCAGGCGTGTGATGTCACACAACACTACCATTTGTCTAACCACATCCCACCACATAATTGAGGTCTTGTTGCAAACCAGCACTCCTGCTCTTTACTCCGCTAACATCCCACGTTTATACACCATTAGCGTTTTAGCTGGAGGCATCTGGGCTTATGTTGCTCATCGCTAAGCTGCATAGCTATGATGATGGGCACATGCAATTCAATTCAAGTGCAGTGAAGCAGATAAACGATTTCAAAGCAGTTGAAACGTAAGAAATCCAGCTTAACAATGCCACCGTATAGAAAATGATACGTATTTTTGTTCGCTTCTTGGCGAATCAAAGGTGGCAAATTGCGGGAGGGGAGCATTAGTGGGTCATTGCATAGTTGCGGGATGGAGGAAGTGCGGGAAGAAGCGACAAATACAAAATAGCAACAGAAACCGATATAATAATGAACGACGAACAGCACAACATGTGCGAAAAGCACTTGTGCAGCAGAAGCACCAGCATAAGTAGTGATGAAAACAAAGCAACGAAGGAAAATGGAAGAACTGTTACACAGTGCTGCAAACTTTTCCTTTTGGCAAAATTCAGGTACTATGTTCTCTTCAGCACGAAAAAATTCCATAAGACATTTTCTTTCTTATACCGATTTTCAATACTGAAGTCGGAAAATCATAGTACCAGCCTCACACTACAGCTTACAAAATGCGTACTGTGCTGCCACTTTAAAATTTCTGCTATACAGTGTAGCAAAAAACAACTACGACAAAGTGCAAGAAAACAAAACTGAATAAAAACGCTCACACACACGTATGCGAAAATCGTACGAATAAATTTCCTGTTTTGGAGCTTTGCTTGTATTCAATACCTCTACGACTTGCGAACTAACGGACAGACAACAAAGCCGTCAAGTTAACGCCAGCAAAAAAAAAAAAAACTGAAACAGAACAAAATCACTCAGTTTCCAGTATAGAAAAAGTTTTTCTTTTGTTCCAAACAGGCGACAGACAATCGGTGCCTTAAAGTCGTTGTCATCGTCACAGTTCCATTCGGGGATAAAGGGAAGATGTCTCCTCTGGACGGTGGATGGAACTGACGTAATGCGTTAGTTGAGTTGGCTTTTTGTAAGTTGTGCAAACACCACACGTTCCTCCAACGACATTGACTTATGGTGGACGGACAGATGTCTGGCTGAACGGACGATGGAACCGTGCACTGCGAGGCCATGTTAAACAGCTAACTGGGATGTTACATCTCCTCCTCAGCTGTCTTTGTTCCCAAACAAGAAGAGTCTGTATTTGCAAATGCCTCGAGGTGTTTGTGTTCACAACAAGGTTCCGTTTAGTCAAATAGAGACATCCACTGACTCTCCTCCGTCTGGGTTATGTGTGTGTTAGAAAGGAAAGAGAGAAATGTAAGGGAAAACGGATGATCATAAGCAGACTTAAATGTACCCAAAACATGGCCGCAATAAAACGTAAAGGGTCAATTTATTTTCAAGCCAGTTCAATCAAAGTCACTGAAGTTATAGGAATTTTGCGCGTATATCAATCTAACAGTAGCACGGAAATTATCCGACATTGAATATTACGATTTCATTTACTTTATAAGTGTAAAGAGTATTACTGAAAATTTATTTCATGGCCGAAAACGTCTTGATTCCAGGCCAAATAAATACTTTACATTTAACTTAATGCGAAATCTTGAATGTCTCAAAACTTTCAGAATAGTAGGCCCCAGCATCTTTTCGAATTTAGTAGTTGACTGGGGCTAACCGTCAGCCTCATAATATTTACGAGTACTCGTATATCCAATACATTAGAAATGAGTCCTCAAAATTGTGTTTTCCAAGTCTCTTAAACCACGAAAAGAAAGCGATTGCCAAATATAAAAATATATTCCTATCAAATACTTTTCCAGATTTATTAATTAACTTGATATAAAAATGTAACTAACTTGATAAATATAACTAACTTGATCAAAATTTGCCTAACTCTATAAGAACCACACCGGATATATTTCTGAATTCTTTCCGTACTGAAAATGTTGGCAGTTGTTTAAAATGTTGTGGCGGTTTCTTTCCATGTTAAAAGAAGGCAATTTCATAAAAAAACATAAATAATATTTTTCTAAGACTTTCATCCATGGAAAAGAACTGTCCGTTTCTTCTGGTTCTCAGAAAAGGCGACTGTCTCGATTAATTCGTAAACCGATTTTCAGAAAAAAGTGCTATTCCAAATTCTAGACACATACAATTAAAACGCCATCAAAATATACCAATATATCATAACTAGGGATGTGCGATTAATCAGTTATTTTGGTAGTGATTAATCTATACTACATACCGATTAATTGGTTAATTGACTAAATGAAAGTTTTATTTATTCATAATTTTGATTAATCAAATTTGAATATTTTATTCAAAATTGAAATATTTTGTGTACGAAAACAATAAGAAAGAAATGTACGAGGAAAGGTTTTATTTGGCAAAAAAATTATAATTGGACATTTTGTGTGACACGCAATATAGAATATGAAATATCAATATTCAGTTATTCAAGTTTTTCGTTATCCAATTGCTCAATTAATCAATTAATAAATTAATCATGAGTTTTGAAGAATTAAAAAAATGACTAACCGATTAATCGTAAATATGATTAATCCAAATGTAGGGTTAATTAATTAATTTACTAAATAAAATATTAATCAGGTTGGCTGATTGAACAATTAATTGCTGACGCCTAATCAGAATATCAATGATATTTTTATCGATAGCGTACATTTGTGACAAAATCATCACCGCGCCTTTTTTGGTAATGATTAAAGTTTAATAACAAAAGACAGCCATGTTAAGCTTTTAGTATATAATTGAGTGGTGGGCATAGTAGTCTCACAAATGACATATTTTAACATAATGTCCTAATAAGGTGGGTTATCCCAAGGATCGTGAATTAAAATTCAAATTGCTAACAAGCACACCAAACAGCCATTGAACAAACAATATGCCATAGGGAAGAACTGCAGAGCACGATAATATGGAATAAATTAAACTCATTTAGCGGCAACACAAAGTGGCAACATGGTTTCCTTTCATTTACAACCAAACACTCTATAAACCTAATTCTTTTCTACATAGTATACATATTACGTCAAAAATTGTTTTCTATAAAAACATTTGAAATTTTTCTCAATAACGCAAAATATCTTCAAGTGGAATGTGCTGTACCTCTCATGACTTCTTATTTTAATATTATATTTAGGGATGTGCGGTTAATTAATTATATTGATTGATTACACATTTGTATTAATCATATCTACCGTTAACCGATTAATCATAATTTTGGTTATTCAAAACTCACAATTAATTGATTAATCGAACATCTGGTTAACTAGATTTCGAATAATTGAACTTTTCATTTTTTTGGTTTTAATTTAAGCCACTCAAAATGTTTCAACATGCATTTCTTTGTCCTTTAGAACATAAGTTGGTTGTACATTTCTTTCCTATTGTCTTTTTGTTTTGTTTGAATCTATATAAATAAAAATCAAATGCCGTTCGTTGGTAAGGACATCAGTTGAGAACGGCTGGACCGAATTGAAAATTTTTTTTTTTAAATGTTCGTCGTAGTCCAACTTAGGTTTTTATGGAAAGAAAAATTCACCACGCTCACTTTTACGCCCACTTTTTTCGATTTATCTAAAATTGTAAAACGGCTACACCGATTTGGCTAATTCTTTTTTTAAATGTTTGTAGTAAATGTTTCCAGTGCTGCTACAAATATGGGTGGGATTGGACAAAGGGGCGTGGTACCTCCCATACAAACAAAAAATTAAAAATCAATTATT
>JAHXMU010027131.1:0-11406 GCA_019455685.1 Philornis downsi | reverse complement strand
AAAAAAAAATGTTGAAATGGCCAAAGAAAACAACAACTTGATAAATTGATTTTTTATGTTTGATGAGGCCCATTTGATCTAAACGGCAATGTAAACAAGCAAAATTGCGGTATATGGAGTGAATCTAATGTAGAAATATTCCATGAGACGTATCCGTTTCAACAACAGTTGGCCACTTTCCGTTGGCCCCCCAAGATCATCAGACCTGTCTGCACAAGACTTTTTTATGGGTTATGTCAAGTAAGAGGTGTAGAAACCAAGGAATTTGACTGAGTTGAAGCAGTCCATTAAAACAATAATTTAAATATAATTTTCAGATCAGGTATCGCATATGCGTGAATGTTATTTTAATTTTTTATTGTAACACAATTTATGCGTCACCATGTATATTATGTTAAGATTAGTAAAACGCAGTAGCAACTTAACGTTCTGGATGGACATATTCGCGCTAATATGCTACCTGTAGAGAAAACAGCATGCCGTAGCAAAAGTTGGGCGGAAATGATGCTCCTAATATTACTACGAAAACAAGGCGTGACTCCGCCCATACTACACAAAGATCTCAACGACCAACTGTCTTTAAAGCAATATTGGTACCTATTAATTTGATAAAACGTCCTTAAGAACTAAGCAAGAGATTATAGGACTGCATTTATATCAATAATACAATGAACATTTACACAAACTTCTTCAATTTAACCGATATCCTTTCGTGAGTGTATGCTAAACGCACTTCAATCGTTTTCAGGAGTTCTGTTTGCATAACAAACTAAAAATTTGCTGTCGGTTGGAATAGCTCTGGCCGATGGTTTGTATTCTTGTGTTTCCTCTCTCTTGCATACGATATCTATACTACATATATATTTGTAGGTACATACGGATGGCATTGGGTGTTTATACAACCACGGACCATCTAACCGAGCTGAATTTTCTTTGTAAATTCATTCATTCATTCATTCATGCACATGTCCAAACTCTTTGCTGCGCCATCATATGATATGATGTAGTCAGGTCTAGTGGGGTTTCGGGGGGGCAGTTTGGTGTTATTTTGTACAAATGCCGGACGTACCATGCACGTTCCTCGGAGAACGAGGTCTATAGAAATTTATGAATTTGTATTTTCTTACTTGACTTTGAACGTTTTACGTTGTCGTTGTGTACGCCTTTAGCAGCATAAAGCGCACAAATACTACAATCATTAGTGATTATTTTGAAGCTACCGGATGGAGTATAAGAAAGAAGCACAGAAGTAAAAACCAAAACGACAATGAAAAATCAACAACAATCACATATATTCCTTATACAGATATCGTAAAGCCTTTGATTCCCGACCATTGTGCGAGTACGTATTACGATAATATCATCAGCACTTGATGTTGCTTACGTACATACGAGTATATGTATGTACATACCAGTATGGTATATGTTTATCGCTTAATGCACTTGCTGGATTTGGATTTGTTGTGTTAGTTAGTCCGTTCGCATCCATGCTGCTGCCATTTTAAGGGTCTTCGTCGCTATCGTCGTCGTTGTTGTCGTCATGTCAAACCACACCAACGCAGCTTTTAGTACGTCCATTACTTGCCAAATACAAATTGAATATTTTAGATTGTTATCGATAATATCCCATACGTACGACAATATTTAGTAGATGGTTATGATTTTACGATAAGTGTCGAGCATTACTTGTAAGTACTGCTTGATGCCTGTTGATGATTACTTTCATGTAGAACTCGTAAATGAAGCGAAAATCGACTAATGGCTTCTGTAGGGTAAAACACCATACATAATTATCCTAATGATGTGTCCTTACTGTTCATATTTCTGAAGTTTTATTACTACAATAATGATTGTAGAAGTTGATTATATCTTGCTTACACATACATATATATGTAGGAATATTCGCCTTATCGTTATTAAAGTAAAGTACAAATTGGTTAAGGATTACCAACAGTTATCGTATGGGAGCTCCCTGACACATAAAAGATTATCAGGAATTATTACATGAGCCCACCCCTGATAAAACCATCCATTACCCCGCACAAAATACAGGCGCTAGAAGTTAAAGTTAAAAACGTTATTTTATCAACAATGACAACTTTACTCAAAGACTTCAGTATATCGAAAAAAACAGGAAAAAAATATGTTACTGTTCGATGTAGACACCGCTGACGTGGATAATACAGGGTGGCGCACCAATTGCAATACAATAAGAAATTCAAATAGTTTTTATTTAATCACTGTATTTGATTTTCTTATTGTTTTCTATACAGGGTGTCCGCCAGGAAAGTATTCTACTTTGTTTTGCCGCCATTTTGGTAAACATTAGTCTTGACAGTTCATATTTGGCAGTCGTTAAGTAGAGACGTGGTAAATTTATTATGGAAAAATATTCGACAAACGAACGTGTTTTAGTCGTTAAAATCAATCATCGATTACTGTGGCGATGAGAAAGTTACGTGAAATATTTGGAAGAAACAACGTGTCAACAAGACGCACTATTTATCGTGTAGTGAAAGGTTTAGAAGGAAGAGGGTCTGTAGCTGATAGGGTCAAGCATGAACCACAACGTACTGCGAGATCGGCTGAAAACATTGCGTCTACTTAAGAAAGTGTTCGAAACAATCCATCAATCTCAATTCAACGCCGTGCTCAGGAGCTTGGTCTTCAAAGAACAACTTTGGCCACAATTTTACACAAGGATTTGCATTTGTTTCCATTTAAGATTCAGTTGACACAAGAGCTTCTTCCACTAGACCATTTACGCCGCCGTACATATGCCAATAGGATGTTACAGCTCACCCATGATAATCCCGATTATCATGAAAAGATCATAATGAGTGACGAGGCAGATTTTCATTTGAATGGATATGTGAATAAACAGAATAGTCGGTTCTGGGCAATGGAAACCCCTCAAATTATTCATCAGTCACCTTTGCATCCATTAAAAGTGGACTGGTGTGCAATTTGGTCAGGAGGAACCATTAGAAATTACTTTTTTGAAGCTGAAAACGGCCTAAAGGTATCTGTCAATGGGGAGCGATATCGGGATATGATTGAAAACTTTTTAATGCCACAACTGCATGCTTTGGGCTTGATTAACATGTGGTATCAACAAGACGGTGCCACATCGCATACGACCAGGATTACAATGGAATTATTGCGAGACTTCTTTCCACAACAAGTTATTTCAAGAAATGGTGATGTTGATTGGCCTCAACGGTCGCCTGATTTGACTGCTCCGGACTTCTTTTTGTGGGGATATCTAAAAAGCAAGGTTTATGCAAACAAACCAGAAACGCTTGAGCAACTCAAACAAAATATTCGTGATGAAATTAATGAAACACCGCGTGAAATGTGTAAGAATCTAATGAAAAATGTGCTTAAAAGGGTTCACATTTGTGAAGCTAACAGAGGCGGACATTTATCTGATATTATATTCCATACATAATTGCCGACATTAAATAAAAATTTATCAATATAAGATCCATTCTCTTTCATTTAATCAAAAATTTTAAACAAACAAAGTAGTATACCTTTGCGACGGACACCCTGTATAATTCAATTCAATTTTATTTTATATGATTAATTGGTTTTGAAGATGATAGACCATAAATGACCTCCATGCTCATTCACGTATATGCGACCTGATCAGAAAATTATTCATAATTGCTGCTTCAATTCAGTCAAATTCCTTGTTTCATTTTGCATATTTTTTGCTTAACATAACCCATAAAAAACGTTCAATGCAGTCAGGTCAGGTGACCTTGGGAGCCAGCGGAAAGTGGAGTATCCTGATATTCATTTGTTTGCGAATTTTTGTTGGAGTTCTGATAGTTTTCTAAAGAAAAATATCCAATAAATATCCCTTCCTCGTCAAATAGAAGCATCACACATCGACGTGGTCAAGGGCATCAAAATGCAACAATCGGCTGGGTGTCAGGTTGAAAATGCTTATCAAATAAAACCTATCTTGTGACATTGTTGTTCGTCTGTTAGTGAAATATTGTCTACCAAAGTATTACGTTTTGTTCCAAATTAGATGATGGTGCTTTTTCATCGATCTTTGATCCAGAAAACTCTTTTTTTAGAAATATACCAACGACATTTTTCTGCGTTTAAGTACCTTCGATTTACTCAGTTTAAATTGATAAAAAATGAAAAAATTCTAATTTGGAGTTCCTGGCTGTAATTCACTTGTGAGTAAAGAATGAGATATGTGAGAAATACCGCGCTCTGTCAGACGTCTACATTGAGTCTGAGGAAGGGGAGGATGCATACATGGCAATGCTAGAGCCAATTATAAAGTGTGCAGTGAGGGAAAGCTTTAAGGAAAAGAGAGGCAGCAAATCGATTTTTAAATGAAAGAAATATAGTGTGCAATTAAGGATTTGGAAAACGCTGCAATAGGTTTGGAACAGATACCTCACATTTATAAACCCCTCATATATGCATAATATGCGTAGAAGTAGACATACCTATATATTACAACCCATAAAGTACGAACAGCATTGATTCTGTCACAAAGGGATCTGAAGATTGGCTTGTTATCATTGTGAGTGATTGCTGAATTGACTGTTACTCCAACCAAAATACTTCAGAATACAAAATATTTTCAATTTGGAAATGTGTACTTAACCTCAAAGCTGACTTGGTGTATATTCTTCAAAAAAGTTATCATTTATGTGATCACTATTCAAACAAGAAGTCTTCGTCATATGTTCATATTTGCTCACGGTGGTTAGCATCATGAAAAGCGATAACGATTATAGATATTTAAAGATACTAGCGGGATGGTAACATGACGGATGATAGAAATGTTGAGAAGATAATAGCTTTTTGAAACAAAAAAAAACAATTTTTACTCTAGCCGTTCCACTTCAGACTGTTCTACTTCAGTTATTTAATAAATTTGTTTGACAACCAAACTCCCTCTATTGAAAATGTAATTAGTAGTAAAAATATTCTCAAGTGCCAAAAAGTACCAAACAGGTAGTTTCATAACTATCCCTCCTGAACACAGTTCGTATTAATTTCTTTCTTACTTTCCTTAGTGGCCATTTGCAATGGCAGAAGCGACAAGTTTTCACTGCAATTTTTGTTTTCAAACCCTTCCCAATTCTCAGTTCTCCCTGACTCGATGAATCCATTGTCTTTTGCATCGCATCCCCTTGACTTTCCATGATGCCACAGCGCACAACACCACCCGCCCTGCCCGCATTGGCACTTCATATTTATTTTATTTCCTTACTCATTTGGGAATTTCCACTATTTAAGCTGATTATGTTGAACATGACAAATGTTCTTTGTGTTCCACTCCGTCCAATATTTACTCAGATGAGCATCAGTCGTTTGTACGAACCAAAAAAAAAAAAAAAAAAAAAAAAAAAAAACAGAAAAAATGAAAATAAAGTTTTTCTTTCCCTTTATAGAGTTCTCACTTTCAATTGTGTTCCTTTTGCTTATTGGGGTTGAACTGGCAATGGGTCGGGTCGAATTGTCGTGTCGATTGGTGTGATGATGCTCCGATTTGTTGTGGTGGGTTGGTGTTTTAATACGTGATGTGTGGACTGTTTTTTTTATTGTTTCAATTTAAATTGATTTATGTTGCATATTCCTATACAGACACACTACATTCGCATACCACATACGTATTATATACCACATAATGGATTTAAGTACTATTCAGCTATGTCATCACTGTCTCATATACAACTTTATAATCGTTTATAAAGAAGGGGAAGGTTAGATACGCTCCACAACGCAAAAGTTTATTTTAGCGATTTTTACAATATGTGAACTTGTTGAGCCAAGACGATGCATTAAATTTTGCTCACGAAATGGGATTTTTGCTACGGAAAATGTCAAAATGTTTCATAAGGTCTCCGATAAATACTCTGTCGGAACGAAATGTTTACACGTGTTGTAAACAGTTAAAAGACAACGGAAAACGAGTTGAAAACGAACAGAGCCCCGAACGACTATCAACCTCTACCAAGGAAACTCCAACAAATCTGAGATTTGGTATTCAAAGACTGTCAATAAACCATTATGGACCTTGCTGATGATGTTGACATTTCAAACGGAACGGGTCTCAAAAGCTTTACATTTCGATTACTACTAAAAATACCAAATTCTTTTGTAAAAAACAGAATAAAAGATTTAAAAAAAAATTAATAAAAAGTAATATTAACAAAGTGATAGTGAAAGTGATATTCTCAAAATGGGAAGGAAAGTATTAGCTCTACAAGACAATCCTGTGTCAACCAAACGGAAAACTTTCCAAAGCATGAATTCCGTTGTTGGAAATCTCCACACAAAACAAATGCACCCTGCATATGGAGAGAAACTAAGAGGAACAGCAACTCCAGAAAACTATTTAACAAATTGATGATCAATTAAGTCAAATCTCCTTGCAGCCAAAAAATTTCCAAAACATACAGAAACAGAAATAATTTGTTTAGAAGTTGTCAAAATTAAACTGAAGAAAGTTCCAAGCTGAAACCTTATTAGGGCCAAACCTTATTAGGGACCCGTAATGTAACTTATTTTCAATAAATACCATCACTCAGTCACAAGAATACATACATAAGGGGATAGAAAAATGGATTTCGTTATCTCGACTCAAAAAGTAATCCTAAGTCAATCGGAACATATAAATATATATCGGTATATTTATCCATTACTATTCACATTGAAAACTTTGTTTAGCTAGTTGGATACAGATGAAATATGCACCGTTTTGTTCGATAACATTTTGTAATTTTGAAAGCAATTCCTTTATGCTTCTCTCATAGCAACCCTCGCCCCTACAGGCAAAAAACTGGGGCAGTCAATTTCCACAAGTTTCTTTTTAGAAGAATTTCTCACCAGTAAAATCATTCGCCATAAACAGACCCGGACTATTAAGTGGACGCATAAGAGCCTCTCAACCTTCACTATCACTTGTTACCGTTTACGCCTGCTCGCTGCGATTGACCAACTCTTCATCTATATGTACAGAAGTAGAAGTGAGTCAGTTTTTTTTTGTGATTTGCCGATGGAAATTCGCTCCATGAGATTTTTTACGTTAAGCTTTTTTTTTAGGTTGACAGAATCGACCAGCACTTACAGCTGGCGCCACCTATTGGCAAACAGCGTGATTTTTTTTGCGCATCTAATAATTTGGGACATACTACATATACAGTTTAACGACGATTCCGAACAGCTTGTCTACCCGAAGTGTTCGCCAGAGATAACGAGGTAACTATCCCTCAATGACAGGTGACTGCGTCTGGCATTGAACACATTCCACCACGTTCGGTTATCATTATGGACGAATATATATTAAAACCAAGAGAGGCAGTCAAATAGAGGAGACATTGTATTACACAGTGCTAAATATATTTGTAGTCCAGCGCCTTGCATACCGATTTAATCGCTATTAGAATCCTCTGAAAGGCGAAAACAAGACTGCAAAAACAGTTCATAGCTTCCACTAAGGAATCAAACTACTACATTCGAGGTGCTACATTCGAAATGTACTACATTCGAAGGTGTCTTTTCCTGAAAGCATCGTGGACAAACCCCATACCTCCCAGTTCAAGCAAACTTTAGCAAGGAATACATATGCAATGACTCATCGTGCCAATTACAATTTGTAGGCAAATTAACAACTGCCCTTTTCTGACATGCGACTAATTCTGTAATATGGAAAAATGCAGATGCTTACATTACCTACGACACGCGGATGAACACTTTCCCCCACAATGACCTGAAGCCATATAGCAGCTGTGATGAAAATGTTTACATCTACGAGTATAAGATGATTCAGAAAAGATGGGTAGGTAAGTTGTTACCACTTTTTCCAAATACTTTCTTTGTGGTTTTTTTGCGATTGAAATAAAATTCCCCAAATCTCACGCTATTGTTATTTGCGTCTGTAACTCAATTTTCAGGAAATACAAGTTCGCCATTTATTCCTCCTTTCTTTGTTATTCTCACGAACAATTGAAAACTAAAAGCTTAATTTCGAAATTAATGTTAACTGAACGTAGAGAATACTGCACCACGGTTTGGATGTCATGGCCTCAAGTCATTCAGAGCAACAGCGGGAGAGACATGGAAAGGGATTTACGACATTGTCAATTGTTGGTTGAACTCAATCCCTCTTGAATCTCTCACAGGTCCTTTTATTCGTTACGCCTTTTTGTCTGTCTACTGCGTTTACGTAATGGCAGATGAAAGTTTGGCCAGCAATCCTCCCCCACATGAATGCAGAAAAACTGAAATTTGTTTAAGTGCAGAAAAATCCTATTACCACAAATTGTTTTAAAATGTTCTCAAATGTTGAGACACATGAAGACGAAGCCAGCAAAGGAGAACAGAGGAGATGGGGACTAGAGCTGGTCGGAACTTTTGGAAAATCCCTACTACCAGTGTGGGGAAGCTAACGAAGCGAAAATCACTTGTGCCACAAATTGTGACAACAGAGATCAACATTTATTCAGAGTATGTTTGAATAATAGAAAAAATGTGCAAATTGTACAATGTCAAAAGCTTCAGGCATTATCTGTGACAAACCAAATCCCTTATATCCCCCACCATATCAGTATGCAAACATTAATGCACATCCCGAAAAAGATAAAGGAACTAATGGACGGAAGGACGAACAGGACAGAGTTCAACCAGAAAGGCATTTATTGAAAAGGAGGCGCACGGTTTGCCGTACAAATTGGTAGTTGTTGTCACAGACGTTCACGATGCTATTAAACGTGATGATGCTACTGACGGTGATGATGATGTTTCTTCTGATGATACTAGCGGCAACGACCCTTCTATCTCTCCCCCCCCTCTCTAACTCAGACCAGTGCGATAAGCCATTCCACCCAACCCACCAACAATGAACATACAAATATGGGATTTAGCAAGATCCAAAAAAGCAAGAGCGAACATTATATAACGAATAGCAAAATTTAGGTCGATTAAAATCGACCACATGTCACTCTACTGCCACGTACTACAACCCAATCAAATATTGAGTTTGTTCATGTGGTTACACGAACAACTTTTGGTACAAAACGTTTACACAGCGATATTAATCTGTGTTACGGAGCATGGATGTATGTCAAAATGCGGTACGCGGAACAAGTGCATCAAAAAAAATCTATTGAAACTAAGTTTCACACATAAATAGGGAAAAGGCGAATCAAAGGCAGGACAGGGTGATTGATTATAAGCAAACGACTGCATTTGAGTTTGGGCCAAATAAGGTTATCGAATAAATTCGATGAAACATTAGGAACATAAAAACATAAGGTTGAAGTAAAGAGTGCATGGGGGACAAAATTGATTGATACATTCTAACTCTATTTACAGGCACAAGGGAAAAGTTCATATATGATTTACAATGCAATAGTTTTGCCAATTTTGATTTTATTTATTTATTTTTTTTATTATCCAAAAAAACAGCAATACTAAGAATTTAAAATGCGTATTACACAGCAATAAATTCCTGAGTATCTATAACGATCTTAAATCTATTTAAATAGATGTATAAATATATATATATGTGTATATATATATGTGTATATATATATATATGTATATAGATATATATATAAACTAATATTATCATAAAAAGTATTTGTCATTAATGTCAGCTGCAGAAAATATGGTAGAAGAATCAAAATCCATTAAATACATAAAAATACCCTCACAATCAATTCGATTGAAATCGTGGTACTCCATAAATTCATCCAAAAACTCTACAATAACATCAAAAGAAGCAAAAGCAAGAGCATGATGTAAAATGGAGGGACATATCGCTTGACTAGAGAAATGTGTCATTGAAGAATCACTCACTAACATGAAGTCAATTAAGAAAGCAATATCATGGGTAATATCATAGTGCGTGTTTAGAATTATATAGTACTGATAAATTTAGCTTGGACACACACAGAACAAATTAGATTATATCTCGATATATTAATATTTCCATAATTAAGAAATGGTCATAATGAAGTTCTTCGAAGGCTAAAACATTAGCCACTAGAAGCAGGTAAACCACACCAAAAAGAATTTTTGCTTCACCAGAAAATAGTTCCAGAAACAATGACTCGCACTGCCCTAAAACTGAAGTGTGAAATACAATATTGTGTTTAAGTCTACTTGATATATAAATGCCAACACCACCTTCTCTAGTGTCTACGCGATCATTTCTATAAAATTTATATCCTGGGATATCAACTGCTCGAATATTCAATTTCAGCCACGTCTCAGAAATGCCAACAGCATCAAGCAAAAAACCAAGTAAAATGGATTTTAATTCATCAAATTTATTGTTAGTTGCAGAAGGCCTCATGCTCTGACAATTGAGGTGTGCAACATTTAGTTTATCTGAACATGAGTTCAAAGCAGAATTTATATAAGCATTGTTACTAATAACAGGATTCAAGTCAAAAGACATCAAAGTTAAAAAAGTAACTACCATGGGGAATCAAAAGATGCAAAATAATTATTGACAAAATACACAATTCATAAAAAAAACCTTGTGAATTCATTAATTACAGCTGTTTAAAAGCAGCAGATTGGGATCAAACACTGTTTACAAAATTTAAAGAAGAAAACAAAATCAAGCTAATTTAAGCTATGTAATTCAAAGAGTTAAACAAAATGAAGTCTCGTAGAAGGTGAGATAATAATAATAATTTTAAACAATTAAGTAAAAACCCATCAGGTACATCAAGCATAGAGGCACATTCCGTAACGTCGCGAACAATTAATCTGCCATCTGGAAGCGTCAACTTAGCACAGAATTGATCGGAATTAATAACTTTACATTTTGTAACAATTCGTTGATGTAGAAGGTTTCTACATACGGCATTTAGCTTGGCACCAGCTGGAGAAAGGTGGTCATTGAGATATACTCTTCTAGTTAAATCCGGAAAAATGCTTTTAAAAACATTACATACTCTCAACGAAGGGTTTTTGAAGTACTCCTTCATAAGAGTATCCCGAACATAAACACTATTAAATTTCACCAGCACAAGTTTCTGGTTATACATGTAATGAGCATGATTGATATCATGAGCAGCTCCCTCCACTTTATAAAACTGACACAGAGCTTTAACTACAGATAACAGATCATCCATCCCCATTGGAAAGCTGCTAATAACAATATCTGCACGATTTAGCCTAGGATGCAAGGCATTATTCTCTGACTTCACGGCTAAAATTTTGGAGTTTGTTGTTGAATCAATCTAGTTTATACGTTTGTTGCATTCTACTATGTCAGTCTTCATTTCAATCAGGCAATATTTCATTTCCGATTTAATTTCCCCCAAAGCAGCTCTAATGGCATTTCGGTCGACATAACTATTTTTTTTTTTATTAATTTAACAACTTCAATACGAGGTGTGCCCAAAA
>JAHXMU010027130.1:0-19176 GCA_019455685.1 Philornis downsi | reverse complement strand
TCTCACGAGAAATAAAGTGCTGGGAACATTAACGGCGTTTTTTTTTTTCAATCAAAGGCTAGTATTGACTTCCAACGGCATACTTATTCCCATTCAAAATGCTTGCAAACGGAACACTCTTCGGACAATACTTCCGCCTAAATTCCATTGTGCAAACGGAAAATTTACATTTGAGGCTAATACGGGGTTATTGGAGGTAAATATTGGAGACATTTTCCATAGTGATGATGTGGATTTAGTGTTCTGATAATTATTTGGTACAGGAATTTTGATATTTGATGATTTATACGACAAATTTGATTGTACACAGTAAAACAACTAGAGGTAAATTAAATATCGCAATGAAGCGAATTTTAATGAACAGCGTATATTTTCTGTTTTGTTCCGTGTAGAGATAAAGGCGAAAGTGTCGAATCGCAATTTCATAGTTTAACAGCAAATAAAACAGCTATCTGCGACAACTTTAAAAGAAATAATTAATTTCAATTGCGTTGTACGAATCATAACCTATATGATGTGATGCCGACTTCGAAGTGATCGTGGGAATGGATGAAAATGCTTCAACACAAAAGGTTAAGACAATGAAATCGATAGGCGAAGCAGAAATGGGTGGCCAAACTCCATTGAAAACTCCCAGTTTTTGAGACCCCCTATTAAATGTTGGCAGAATGAATTAGAGGAAAAGCGCAGACCTCCAATGAGTAGCTGATGATATACGTAGATATCACGACAGTCTACCAATTGGGGATTTGCATTAAAGGCTTCAATATACTAGTCAATTTTACATTTCCCCAAATTTGGCATTCACTGAAACTAGGGATGAAAATGTAACGCTAAATATTAATCTTACATATTTTTAACCTTGAAAATGGTAAATCCATCATTTTTGAATACATGAACAATATTTTGTGTAAAATATATTATTTAATAGCTTAGTAATATTTTGAGGAATTCAAGCGTAAAAGTTTAAACATTCATTGGCAAACGCTATGCAATTCGGCTCAAATATTAGCTCTGCGCAATTATATTTTGAAGTATATAGTAATAATTGTTGATGACGAATTTCCTAATATTGTGTTCAAAGTTATTTGAAATCAACGCCACAATTAGCAGAAATATTTCACGTGTTTTATTTAGCTTGCCTGCTTGGAAATTCATTTGCATGAACATATTGCCAGCTTCCTCCACCTTAAGCTCTGCAGTAAGTCCGCTGATGTGAAAAATGGTTTTTACTATTTAATTAATTCGGACCTAATTTTGTCAAGTTCCTTCCAATTATGGGTAATCTTGAAATACTTGTTTTCAGGAAAAACAACTTTAAAAAGTTTTTTTCTATTACGAAAAATAAGATGTAAGAAAACTATTGCGAAACAAAAAATTGCTCCGGAGCAGTTTTTTGAAAAAATAAGCATTTTCACTTGGAAGAATTTAATCCTAAGCTTGAGCTAAACCCAATTTTCCCTCAACATCACAAAAGTCTTTGACGGCGAAAAAAATTCGGTATTCACAAAACTGGAAATAATTTGAATATCGAACATATGCAATCCTCTTCAAGATGATAACGGACACCAAAAGTCGCGGGGCTCTAGGAGCCCAAAATATGTAGTGGAAATATGAAAATGGAAAATAATTTCATCATCTTTACATCATTCAGCAATTACCATTTGCAGTGTGAACCGGCGATTATGCGAACGATAGTCACGATTACTAACCTTCGCGCCCCGGTCGGTCACAAGTAAACCGGCATAGTTTCATTAAAAAACAGTTGGCGGCTTTCTGAATACACTAAGAGAGAAGAATAATGGACACAGGCTGCATTTGTCTCTGGAGTAAAATTAGAGACGATTAGAGCGGTAGGAGAGTAAGTTAATACTACTCTCTTGCCCATTCTGTTTCGTTCAATATTTCGATAATTTTGCATATTTTTGTTAATATTTTTATAGATTATAGAAACGTAAATATTAACATATGAAAACAATCGCATCCGGTATTCTATATTGTGAAAGAGAGTGTGATCGTACAAATACATGTTCTTAAGTTAGGGTCGAGACTTAACGAAATTCGCTTTTGAGACAAATGCGGCCTCTGTCTGCAATTCGCCTCTGTGACAGATGCCTAACTAATAACTTCACATTCCAATTAAAAGGCCGTTGCACCAACTTGAATGGTATAAAAACAAACGCTTGGTCAATTTAGTCGAAAAGCGCGAAACCCATATCGTCATCAGATTCCTCTGGCTAATACCATATTTTCTCACTATCATTTCGAACAGCACTGAAGACACTTTAAAACACAAATTGTCTAATAAAAGTTTCTCGCATTAATATGCGGATTTGTAACAGTAAGTGTTAAATTTAATTCTTATTGAATGTGGGAAACTCTCCTCCTAGCCTGTCCAGGAGAACAGGAATTTGTTCTTTTCTGTGTTTAATCAACTGCACAAACGGCCCGCGTAGATTCTTCCACTAAAAAATTATGTGCATTGAATTTATTATTGGCAGCACTTCTGATTGCTGGCTGTTCTTTTGGTGCTACTGCACTTTTTTGTTCGTGTCTTAACTTTACGGCGGGTTCCTATCCAAATGCACTTCCATTCTTCGTGTTTTTGTTTCTTTCCCAAGTAAACTGAAAGGAACAATAGCAAGCACATGCTCATTCTATCCTATTCTCGTGCTACTCCTCCATTGATTGACTTGACTCTCGCCATGTTGATGATATTTGGAGACCCTTCTTACATTGGGATGTTATTGCCATTGCCACTTTTGCCTGCTACTGCTGCTGCTACCATCCAGCCCGAGGCACCACTTCAAACTGTACTTATTCCAAAGTACGAGTTGTAGTACTTTTGTGCCACCAATTCTTTCCTCCATTGTGTGTTATCATGGAAACATAAAAGTTGAAGTAGTTTTTTAAGTACTATTAATAGATTAAATATTTATTGTGTCGAACACATATTAAAGACATAAAGAGCTCAAGACCACCACCGGCACCATCGGGCCGTCCGCTATGTATGGAGGAGGATGGGGTGGAGTGGTATGAGATGGAAGTAAGGAATTGTCTGGATATCATTGAAGTGTTCCATTTTGTCTTTACACTTATTGTTACATATTTTACTTTAATTTTTTTCATTTCGAATTATTGGCTAAACAGAGGAAAAAATGTAATGTCAATATCATTAACTTCTGCCATGGGCAAAAATCCTTTTATTGTGATGGGATAATAGAAAGCTGGGTGATCGCAAAGAAGTCGAGAATGGATTGAGAAGTTCTATCCAAATTGGTTTATACGATAATAAAAATTATTAAAATATTGCAGCATTTTGGAAATATAAGTAAGTATTATATTGAAATTTGGAGATCTTGAAGTCTACAATTTATGATCCAAATTCTTGAAATAATGAAATATTTGAATAAAAAATCAAAATTTAAAATAATGTTAGATTAAAATTCTCTTGTATGGAAATACAACACGAGAAGCACACCAAGGAACAAATATGGGCTGTAGGTCGGTAATAACTGCTGCTCAAATTATGATGTAAAAACATAAGCTGTTCCGATTTCAGTGTCGGAAACTAATACAAAAAAAGCTGGCAATGCCGCAACATTTTTTCACGAGCAAATAATGTCTCGTGCAATTTTTTCCTCTTAAAAATATCAAGAAGAATATGGCAAATTATCTCACATTATTTACTTAAGGAATCTTTTTCACTTTGGAATTACCAGATAACTGTCCGGACATAAAGCTGGTGTTATGCTGACTTTTTATGATGAAACTCAATACGAGGTGTGTTCAGAAATATGGTGAATTTTCGAATTTCGCGGGCTACGTACATTCGGTACACTCGTTTCAACGGTATGTTGACGGTTTTATCCATATAGCATGTTTAGTTTGTGAGAGGCATAAATAAGACCAGTGTTTTGCGTGTTCGGCGATTTTCTGCTATCGAAAAAAATGGATCAAAGAAATTGCATAAAATTTTGTGTAAAAAATGGAGTTAAGTGCTCAAAAATACTTGAAATATTCACAGTGGCATACGGTGAAAGTACTCTAAGTCAGAAAATGTTTACAAATGGTACAGGGTGCCCGTCGGGAAGGTATACTACTCTGTTTTGTCGTCATTTTGGTAAACATTAGTCTTGACAGTTCACTTTTAACAGTCGTGAAGTAGAGACGTGGAAAAATATTCGATAAACCAACGTGTTTTAATCGTTAAAACATTTTATCAAAATCAATCCTCGATTACTATGACGATGAGAAAGTTACGTGAAATTTTTGGGAGAAACGACGTGCCAACAAGACGCACTATTTATCGTGTAGTGAATGATTTCGAAGAAAGAGGGTCTGTAGCTGATAGGGCCTAGATTGGACCACAACGTACTGCAAGATCGGCTGAAAACATAACTGCTGCTCAAGAAAGTGTTCAAAACAATCCACTAACCTCAATTCGATCGTGATATGATTGAAAACTTTTTAACGCCACGACTGCATGCTTTGGGCTTGATTAACATGTGGTATCAACAAGACGGTGCCACATCGTATACAACCAGGATTACAATGGAATTACTGCGAGACCTCTTTCACAACAAGTTATTTCAAGAAATGGTGATGTTGATTGGCGTCTACGGTCGCCTGATTTGACTGCTCCGGACTTCTTTTTGTGGGAATATCTGAAAATGAAGGTTTGTACAAACAAACCAGAATCGCTTGAGCAACTCAAACAAAATATACAACGTCGCATGAGCATCGCTCAGGAATTGTTGAATGGCGCCAACGATGATCCAGATTTGCTTAAAAGGGTCATAACTGGTAACGAATCATGGGTCCCAATGGAAGAGTCCAGGAGAGTCAAGACCGAGAAAACACGCCAAGTTCGATCAAATGTCAGAGTTTTGTTCACTGTTTTCTTCGATTACCATGGCGTAGTGCATCAGGAGTTCTTACTACGATGTCGTACGGTAAATAAGGAGTATTACCTTGAAGTTATGCGCCGTTGCGTGAAGCAATACGAAAAAAGCGACCGGAATTGTGGAGAAAAAATTCATGGCTTTTGCATCATGATAATGCACTTACTCACTCATTTTTGCCTGTGAGAGATTATTTGGCAAAAAACAACACCGTGATCATGCCTCAGCCACCGTATTCACCAGATTTGGCCCCTGCGACTTTTTTCAGTTCCCAAGATTGAAGAGACACATGAAAGGACGGCCTTTTGCGATGATTGAGGAGATAAAAAACACTTGTCTTATTTACGCCCCTCACAAACAAACTAAACATGCTATATGGATAAAACCGTCAACATACCTTCGAGACGAGTGTACCAACATACAAAAAAATAATCGAAAGTCGAATGTATAGGTACGTAGCCCTCGAAATTTCAAAATTAATCTTATTTTTTGAACACACCTCGTACAAAAATGCTCGTGAAATTTGAAGTTCAATTTTTTCAACAGACAGTACTAATATCGATCTATAAACAGCTGATGCGTTTGCCATTTAATACTATTTTAATGTTTTACTTGAATAATAAAATTATAAAACAAAAAGATCCAATTCGCATTTTACAAATACGGCATCGAATATTATGAAGCAGCATCAATCTTTAGTCAAGTGTTCCCTGATAATGCCATGTTGGTAGCTTAAGGCTGCATTCGCAATGGCAGCAACAATTTCATTTTTTAACCATCGTTTTTTTGCTCTGCGTATTTCACATAAAGGTCTTTTGTTTTTAGTACAAAATTTTGACTGTACTAAAATAAATATATATAAATAAATATAAATATATAAATAAATGTAAATATATAAATAAATAAATTTTTGGTAACCCAGTTACGATTTGATAGAGGAAATATTGGAAAATTCGAAATCGACTTTCATATTTTGAAAAATCTGAAAGTAGAGTTTTGTGTTGCAAAGTCGATGTATGTTTTCGAATTTTAGATGTTTTTTTTTTTGCAAAACTTTAAAGATAGTTAAAAAAATGACAAACTAACAGATAAATATCTGTTGTATCTCATTGCAAGCCGTGCAATTTGTAAAGGATGTACTATCAGGAGGCCGTCAAGCATTATAAAATATTTCAATAAATCGCTTAACTAAAATGGAAGATTCCAGTAGGAAAGTGCAAAATTGACTATATTTTCTTTCTCAGACCTAACCAAATTCTTCTGAATTTAGTGGATTGTATATTTGCTTTCTTTTCTCCAATTACATATCATTCAATTGTATATGGAACATCTAACCTTAATTTCGTTATATTTCGGAAGGGAGTAAATTACCGCATGTTTAGAAAGCCACTAAAACGATATTAACCATCGCTGCCATCTTATAGTTAATATTAATTTTGTATTATTGTATTTGTACTGTATATTGTATTTGTATATTAAGAGGTTTATTCCTAAATATTTATTATAGGCAAAAAAAGTAAAATAAACCCACATACATAATATTAGGTGCTTGGCAATAGATGGTGCCAGCTATAAGTGCTAGACGATTCTGCCATAACCTAAATGTCATGAGCCAAGCGTAGGCATATGGTAAACATACCGCCTCAACACAATAGTGATTTTCTTTTGAAGTCATATTCTTTTAGTTGTGTGAATATGCACGATTTTATGTCAAATAATCGTTATATTGGTCTTCTTCTTTCAATCGAAGAAAACGGCGGCTGAAGCTCATCGAGAGCTTCAAAACGTTTACGAAGATGCTGCTTTAAGTGAAACAACGTGTCGAGATGGGTTCCATCGCTTTAAAGACGGCGATTTTAATTTTGACGACAGTTGTGGTGAAGGAAGCCGAAAACCATTCGAAGACACTGAATTGACGGCATTGCTTGATGGCGATCAATGTCAGCGCAGGTAGAGCTTGCTTCAGTATTAGGAGTTACCCACCAAGCCATTTCCAAGCGATTGCACGCGTTGGGAATGATTCGAAAGCAAGGAACTTGGGTTCCTTATGAGGTAAAGGGAAGTTGAGCGTCGTTTTTCCGCCTGTAAGCAACTGCTTCAGCGACAAAAAAGCAAGAGTTTTCTTCATCTTATTGCAACGGGTGACAACGAGTGGATTCATTACAGCAATCCGAAGAAAAGAAAGTCATGGGTACTGCTTTTACGTCGTCGTCTTGACCGAATATTCACGCTGCGAATGTTATGCTCTGTATTTCGTGAGACCAGGTCGGTGTTGTTTATTAAGAGCTGTTGAAACCAAGCGAAACCATCACTGGGGATCGGTATCGACTTTAATTAATGCGATTGAGCTAAGCTCTGCGCGAGCAACGCCCACAATATGCGGAAAGGCATGAAAAATGATTCTTCAGCATGACAACGTTCGGTTTCAGGTCGCCAAGCCCGTAAAAACCTACTTGGATAGGCTGAAACGGGAAGTCTTACCCCATCCGCCATATTCTCCAGATATTGCACCGTCCGATTATCACTTTTTCCGTTCGTTGGCACATGGTCTGACTGACCAGCGGTTCCACTCATATGACGACATTAAGGAATGACTAGATTCGTGGATAGCCTGAAAAGATGAGCAGTCTTACCGTGATGGAATTCGAGTTTTGCCAGAAAAATGGGAAAAAGTAGTATCTACCGATGGGCAGTACTCTCAATGAATCATTTGTAAACATGTTTTCATAATAAAATTGCATTTTTATAAAAAAAACAACGAGAACTTAGTTGCTCACCTAATACACGAATATTAATATTTTTGTTTATTTATAGAATAAATTGACTAAAAAATAAATCAAAATAAAATCAAAAATTTAATTAAAACTACAACTATATATTGTTATACAAAAACTCGAAAATTTGGTCTTTCCCTATATTTTTAATAGCCGAAAGGACAATTTTTTTATATTTGAAAAAAGTGGAAAGTCGATTTTTCATGTGTTTGATAAAGCCGAAAAAAGACAAAAAAATAAAGTCGAATAAGTTAATTTTTCCTATATTTTAAAAAGGCGCAAAGTCAACTTTGTGTAAACTATGGATTCTTAGTAATTTCTTGTTTCTTTATAACACATAAAGTATGGTAAAAAATTCATTATTTTTCCAATAGATGGCTTTATTAATCGTACGAGTATATTGCGTTGTGTAAGTGCAATTAAGTTACGCTAGACATATTTTTGTGATTGCATGGCTAAGTATTGTTTGAACTCCCGTCAAAGACGGGCACCGACCAAGAGGAAATACAGCATATTTTACAGTTTTTCGTTGATAAAGACGGCTGAAAATACGAATAGTGTTGGTGGTTCTGATACTGTAATAGTCGATCACGACCAATTTTGGTTTCGGCCATTCCATTACGGTAATTTTGATGTCACTAATGCCTCATGGTGTTCAATTGTCGAAAATGTCAACAAAATAATGGAAATTGTCAAGACCGACCATTAGTTAAGCGCTGTTTCGATTGCCAGGAACTAAACATGAACATGAACAAAGCTGGACAGAAGTCCACGAGGGTTTAACGTGAGTCTCGCCGTGAAGGCCTTACCCACGGTGTGCGACACACTGGGCATATTACAATGCGATTGCCAACGCCCCCCTGGGATAGCCAAGTAAACTTAGCTATCTAGGAAAAGGGGCTGACAATTGTGCTATTAACACATATTGGCAGCCCTTTCTTCGCAGCCAGGAGATACCAAATTGATTATGCTAGTATGGAACATAATCCCCATTGGCGGAGGTGAGGCCTATCTTACCACCTCTGCTACTCTATGGGTCTGTAGCACCCGGTTGCAATGCAACTCCACATTCGAGCACGAAGTCTCTACCAGCGATTTTGGTATCAACCACAACCCGCGTGATGCTCCCACTAGGGGTCCTACACCAAATGATCAGGCGGGAACTCAGTCCCGGGGCCTCCTGATCCCCACGCTACCGGCCAAACTCACCGGTTGGAGCTGCGCAGCAAAGCACATAGCTAAGCTACTACCAAATCGTGATTTATACACCATACTTCACGGGATTGGTCGCCCTGTGGCAGAGATACAGACTGGACATTTTTACATACCTGCAGGCACGGAGACCCCAGGCAGGTGGAACGGTCGATACTACATTGCAAGGATGCAGTATCCTCACCGGTGGGAGGCGGGGAAAACTCCAAACCCCTTCCGTTCGGCGAAGGTGAACGGCAACCATGAAATATAGACATAGGGAAAACCCCATGCCTGTCCGTATCCCCCGAGAGATCAACAAGATACAGATGACAGGGCACGAACCCGAGACCTGCACGTGTGTATCCCTATCACCCCCGGTACCAGACAAAGCCTCTGGTGAAACTTCGTAGATAATCTAACTCTGTAGAAAATCTACTTCCAGTTTCAACCCCTTGCGGCCCAGCGACTGGTGCCCCCGCAAACGAGCACACAGCTGCCAACAATCAAGCTGAACGGGATTGTGGGATCAGCATGATCCGAACAGTCCCACAGCCACTCAACCCCCAGGTCAGACTGCCGTGAAAAGGTCAGCAGACCCACTTCCCCCAACTACGTCACAGTAGCCCTACGCCGAGCAAACGCTCTGGAAGCAAACACCGTTGCTCTAGCCAAACCACCCTGTGTAGAGAGCATATTGCTAACCACCCAGTCATCCCCAGACCTTGTTATCGCTAATCCCTGGAGGTCCCTTATATCTGCATATAAGGGACATTCGCACAAAACGTGCCGCCAGTCTTCGACTGGTGCACCACAATTGCACGACTCGCGATCGGACAGGGCTCTCTTATGCAGGAAGGCATTGAGTGACCCATGTCCCGTCAGTAAGAAACCAAGGCAGAGGTTAAAACCAAAGTCAGGGTTTCTTCCAACGTACCTAACATCTGGCAAAAACCTAAATGTAGCACGTCCGTTCTGACTCTCTTCCCAACGTGTTTGCCATCTCGACAAGACGCATTCGTCCAAGAGCCCCCTAAACTCAGCCCTACTCATGCTCTCTACCCCCCCAATGGGCCAGTCCGTTCCCATAAGTGCATACCCTTTCCTGGCCTTGAATTCCGTCGCGCGACGGATAACGACAAGATCCAGCGGGGCAGCACCCATCAGTACTTGAAGGGCCTCTGTCGAAACCGTACGACACACTGGCATGCAAGCCAATAACACCACTCTCTGACAAGAGAGGATCTTACGGTAACCGAGTGCAGATTTCACCGATTCGTACCACACAGAGGAAGCGTAAGTTGCCATAGCAACAAACAGCCCCTGATAGACGATACGAACAGCTCGTCTGCTAAGCCCCCAGTCACTCCTCAGCACTCGTCTAAGCTGGCCGACAGCGCCAACCAGCTTCCCTCTCAGCCTATCCAAATGAGGCAAATAGTTCATTCGCTCTCCCATGGCAATACCCAAGTACTTCACCTCGGTGACGCACCTGAGCACAGACCCATCAGGCAAACGAACAAGAGGCTTGCGAGATAATTTACCCCGCAATAGCATCATGTTGGTCTTATCGACAGCAACATCTACGCCGACATGTTCCGACCATTGCCTAACTATCGTCATCATGGCCAGAACCCTCTGTTCCACTTGGAAACGAGAGGGGCCCTCAACCATGATGAGTAGGTCATCAGCATACGCGCAAACTTTGCACTGGTCACTTAGCTGCCGTAATAACGGGTCCATCATTAGCTTCCATATAAATGGACCGCAGATGGAACCCTGCGGGCAGCCACGAACAACATCGAGTTCCACCGCACTATTTGCCCCAACTACTCTAGCTGTTCTGCCACAGAAGTAACTACGCCAAAGGCGCAACTCCTGGCACCCTACCTCCTGAAGCCTTTCCAACACCCTCACCCACAACAGGTAATCGAAAGCGCCCTTGAAGTCCACAAATACACCGAGAACATACTTCTCGGTGGATTCGTTCACGCACCTCTGAACATGGATCCAGGCATCCTCAACACTACGACCCCTTGTGAAGCCGTATTGATAAGGGCACATGCCGTCAATGACTCTCTCACTCAGTCTTTGCACCATTATTCTCTCCAGTACTTTTCCAAGCACTGGAAGCAGGCTAATACCCCTGTAAGATCGAGGATTGCTCCTGATCTTGTCGGGCGATTTTAAAAGTACAATGACATTGGCTGTTTTCCACTGACGCGGAAAATAACCAACATGTACACACTGCCTATACAAAGCCTCGAGGTAGTCCGGAATAGCCTTCCAGATGCTTTTACACATCTCTCCAGTTATTCCGTCCATACCGGGCGACTTACGAGATCTGACAAGCGTCATGCTTTCGACGATCTCTGCTCTTTCCAATTCTGGCGCACTGGGTACCACCTCCGAAGGAGGCGGGGCCAGAGCCCCAGACCTGGGAAAGAACTCCCGCAACAAAGCCTGAACGCAGTCCGCCCAGGAAGTCAGAATGGTATCACCATCCTTAATTCCTGAGACTTCCACGTTCTTTCCCTTTCCCCTACAGATGCGGTAGAGATGACCCCAAGGATCATCTCTATGCCTAGTAGCGAACTGGCGCCACTCTGACTCCTTAACGTCTATAAGCATTTGCTTATATTCGTTAAGTGCGGCTCTATACGATGACCTGAGGTGGTCCAAGTCGGCTGCCTCTGTTCTCCTACCCCTCTGGAGATGTTTCCTGAGGCGTCGAACTTCTCTCCTTTTCCGACTTAACTCCTGTGTCCACCACCTTATTCTCCTCCGAGTACGCCGCACGCTCCTAGGAAGGAGACTGTCGTTGACGCGATGAACAGCCTCAACAATCGTTGATACCTGATCATCCACAGTCATACGATTAAAGGCTTCTAAAGGCACATCGGCAGCCGCAGCTGCGATGTGTGACCCATATGCATCCCAGTTAACATTCCTGGTGCGCCACCGCCTGATGCCTACGCTGCTACCTTCAATCCGTTCATAAGTGAGCACAACTTCAATGAAGTTATGGTCGCTCACGGACGGACTGACCTGCCATCTAGTCTGAAACCTGGATATGGCTGCGCTATTCGCAATCGTCACATCAATGTCGCTAACACCATGCCCACTATCGAACGTATACAGTTCATTCGGTTCGTTCACCACGTGGAGTCCCCTAGAGAACATCCACTCACTTAGCACCTCACCCCGAGATTGGCTCAGATAGCCGGACGTAGCGCCGGTTACCTTGCTGAACCACATCGGGGAAGATGCGTTCGCGTCTAAACCGAAGATTACAGGGTTACCACTAGAAAGTGATAACACTGTATCCATATACGTAAGATATGGCTCCAAAGGCTCGCTGAACTTGCAGTACAAGCTAGCTAGGAGAAGACGACCGAAATCGCCTTCAACAGAAACACAAACCCCCCATTCCGAGCTACAAACTTCTGTACAATCTAAACTAACGTCATTGACAATGACTGCAGCACTATGTCTTTTATCAGGAAATACCCGCATAAAAGCAGGCAACCCACGCACCCCATTATGGGCTACGTGGGGCTCCTGTATAAGAGCAATGCTGCATCCATTGTCACAAATGGCCTTTCCCAGTTCCGCCATTGCAGCGACGCCCCTACCGCAATTCAATTGTAGAAGGCGGGTACCCATCTTAATGCCTTGCTTTCGCCCTGGCTACCATTGCGCAATACAGCGGACAGTCCTCAGACACCATACGGTGATCCGAGGGCTCCCCCCCGAAGAGCGCAGTTACGGCACGAGACTGGGTTATTGCAGTCCCTGGCCATATGCCCATGCTGGCCACAGCGGAAGCAGACATCCTCCTTTGCACGGCACTCCTTCCTGAAGTGGTTGAACGACAGGCACTTAAAACAGCTTGGCACCAAATCCATCGCACGTACGCGGAAAGAGTACCAGCCAATGTAGCAGCGTTGTGCCGTCAGCAGAGACTCCATGGCCGAAGCCTGGCCCTCCAGGACGACATTTACTGCCCCACCCTTGGTGCAATCCCACGGACGGCTATGGAGACGGACACCAGACTTGAAAGCCTCAGGTGTCATCTTGCCCTTGAGATTTTTCTCGAAGAGGTCACCCATGAACAAGTCAGGGGTGATCTTCGAGTCCACCCCCTGGACAATGACACGCGGGCCCAATGTCTCAGGTACCGAGACCGTCAAACCCGCCTCACCGAACTTCCCGTTCTCGGCGATCTTCGCACGCTCCGCCTTGGTTGGAGTCCGCAATATGACCCCACCGCCGCGGATCGCCTTGATCTCGTGGACCCGCTCCTTCAGCGTGGGTCCGACCTCGCTCACCAGCCTGCTCACCACTTCCTTGGCGGTTTGACCCTCACGGCCACGAACCACCAAGGACCAGGTCTCGACGGGCTTGGCAGCAACTGGTGCAGCGATTGATGGTCGCACTGCCGGTGCCTTCGCTACGGAGGCAACCGCCACCGGAGCTCGAGCTACCGGAGGCGCCATCTGGCCAGCACCCGCGGGTCGCACGGCGCTTCCACTGCTGCTCGCCGCTGCACCCATCCGCAGCACATCGATGCGGCCCTTAAGGCGCTCGTTCTCCGCAACGAGCTCCATTACCAGATCCTGGTACTCCGCAGAGAAGTCCAGCATCAGCTTCAGCAGTGCCAAGTCCAGGTCCTCCCGCTCGGTTAGCGAGGAGGACATCCGTCCGGTTATCCTACGGGCCCTCCCAATGGCCCCCAAAGCACCTACAGAATCAGCCCCGTGGGGCTTCTTCCCTGACGTCGACCCCCCCCAGATTCACCAGATCTTCCAAAGAGGAAGATATGGGAATCGATGTCGACTTCTCAGCCGCTGCCCTCTTCACTAGTGGTGACCTCACCTTTGGTGATGCCACCTTAGCAGACCCCTCTCTGCCTGCTCCTGCCTCCTCGTCACTCTCCTTCCCCTTATGCCGCCGCTTGCTGGACATTCCAGACGCAGACGACATTTCTGCCTCCGACACCGTATACCCGGCGGAGGCCTCCCCTCCAACCGACGGCGTCTCCCTCTTCCTTCGACCGACCATAAGGCCCACAGAAGTATATACTCCTCAAATATAGCACTGATAAGAATTTATCACTCTACTCACCAAAATCACAGTTGCTTTATAGCAACAAAATACACTATAAGCGAACTTATAGGCGACTTGTTTACAAAATTAAAAACTTTGTAAACAAGATACCGCAATTCACTTTTCACACTACAGTTGCTTTATAGCAACAACTAACACTGCAAGGCAGTCTCCAACAACCCGTTTACAAATTTAGCAAAACTTGTAAACAAGATGCCGTTGCTTTACAAAAACAATTGCACTACAAATATGCAATGCAATTAAACGTAAAGGCAACTACGAGAGTTCACTTGTCTCACTATCACTATTCACTCACTGGAAAATTACCAAGCTGTCGATGCGCGAACACGTCTGCTCCGTACGAAAGCACTCAGCTGAATGAACAAAGCTGGACACAAAAAAAAGCTAATGTATGGATGCCACATGATTTAACGCAAAAAATAAAACCTTATTCGCCAAATTTCCATCTGCGAATCTCTGCTGAATACCTATAAAGTCTCTCCATTTCTAAAACAGATGGTGACATATGATGAAAATTGGGTTAATTAAAACAACGTCAATCGATAACGGTTGTAGTCGTATACCTGTGAGCTGCACAAACGGTGGTCAAGCCAAGATTGATGGTTTCGCTGTGTGTTTGATAGGATTGATAGGGAATTAATTTGTACCTGTATTGTCAACGATTGGACCGTCTAAGGGAAGCTGTCATCCAGAAGCGTCCAGTTTTGTCCAACAGGAGAAGAAATGTGTTCCATCATGACAACGCCAGGGCACACGTCGATAGTGAATCTGAACCTGGCACCAAATGGTTACCACCTGTTCCTGCCAATGGCGAATAATTTTGCTGGTAGAAAACTCAACTCAAGAGAAGTTCATTAAATCGGTGTTGTCTGATTTGTTTGGCAATAGGGATGAGGGTTTCTATAAAGGAAGCGCAATGGAATTACTTTTAAAATTGCAACAAGTTATTGGACGAAAAGGTGTCATTCTAATTATGTTAAATAAAGCCTTCAATGTGAAGCAACAATAGTGGATGTCTTTTTACTACACTACACAAACTTGAGACATGAAAAGAATAAATTCCCAAATAAGAGTCATAAGAATCAAGTAATAGTTTCAAACATTTGGTGATCTTTCATGAGAACGATGTTTCGTGAGAATTTCGATCATTTGTTCTTTCAGTTTCATTTTAAAACGTCCATTTCATCAGCTTTAGCATCAATTATATAGATGTAGGTCACTACGAGTCCAGTCTACAATTATCCTTGCATAATTAATTTACAATAACTGCCGTTGCTCTTCTTGCTGTACATTCAAATCCCACACTATAAATTAATTACATCCCCAGTTGAGTCATGTAACCCTCAGGCGTGTGATGTCACACAACACTACCATTTGTCTAACCACATCCCACCACATAATTGAGGTCTTGTTGCAAACCAGCACTCCTGCTCTTTACTCCGCTAACATCCCACGTTTATACACCATTAGCGTTTTAGCTGGAGGCATCTGGGCTTATGTTGCTCATCGCTAAGCTGCATAGCTATGATGATGGGCACATGCAATTCAATTCAAGTGCAGTGAAGCAGATAAACGATTTCAAAGCAGTTGAAACGTAAGAAATCCAGCTTAACAATGCCACCGTATAGAAAATGATACGTATTTTTGTTCGCTTCTTGGCGAATCAAAGGTGGCAAATTGCGGGAGGGGAGCATTAGTGGGTCATTGCATAGTTGCGGGATGGAGGAAGTGCGGGAAGAAGCGACAAATACAAAATAGCAACAGAAACCGATATAATAATGAACGACGAACAGCACAACATGTGCGAAAAGCACTTGTGCAGCAGAAGCACCAGCATAAGTAGTGATGAAAACAAAGCAACGAAGGAAAATGGAAGAACTGTTACACAGTGCTGCAAACTTTTCCTTTTGGCAAAATTCAGGTACTATGTTCTCTTCAGCACGAAAAAATTCCATAAGACATTTTCTTTCTTATACCGATTTTCAATACTGAAGTCGGAAAATCATAGTACCAGCCTCACACTACAGCTTACAAAATGCGTACTGTGCTGCCACTTTAAAATTTCTGCTATACAGTGTAGCAAAAAACAACTACGACAAAGTGCAAGAAAACAAAACTGAATAAAAACGCTCACACACACGTATGCGAAAATCGTACGAATAAATTTCCTGTTTTGGAGCTTTGCTTGTATTCAATACCTCTACGACTTGCGAACTAACGGACAGACAACAAAGCCGTCAAGTTAACGCCAGCAAAAAAAAAAAAAAACTGAAACAGAACAAAATCACTCAGTTTCCAGTATAGAAAAAGTTTTTCTTTTGTTCCAAACAGGCGACAGACAATCGGTGCCTTAAAGTCGTTGTCATCGTCACAGTTCCATTCGGGGATAAAGGGAAGATGTCTCCTCTGGACGGTGGATGGAACTGACGTAATGCGTTAGTTGAGTTGGCTTTTTGTAAGTTGTGCAAACACCACACGTTCCTCCAACGACATTGACTTATGGTGGACGGACAGATGTCTGGCTGAACGGACGATGGAACCGTGCACTGCGAGGCCATGTTAAACAGCTAACTGGGATGTTACATCTCCTCCTCAGCTGTCTTTGTTCCCAAACAAGAAGAGTCTGTATTTGCAAATGCCTCGAGGTGTTTGTGTTCACAACAAGGTTCCGTTTAGTCAAATAGAGACATCCACTGACTCTCCTCCGTCTGGGTTATGTGTGTGTTAGAAAGGAAAGAGAGAAATGTAAGGGAAAACGGATGATCATAAGCAGACTTAAATGTACCCAAAACATGGCCGCAATAAAACGTAAAGGGTCAATTTATTTTCAAGCCAGTTCAATCAAAGTCACTGAAGTTATAGGAATTTTGCGCGTATATCAATCTAACAGTAGCACGGAAATTATCCGACATTGAATATTACGATTTCATTTACTTTATAAGTGTAAAGAGTATTACTGAAAATTTATTTCATGGCCGAAAACGTCTTGATTCCAGGCCAAATAAATACTTTACATTTAACTTAATGCGAAATCTTGAATGTCTCAAAACTTTCAGAATAGTAGGCCCCAGCATCTTTTCGAATTTAGTAGTTGACTGGGGCTAACCGTCAGCCTCATAATATTTACGAGTACTCGTATATCCAATACATTAGAAATGAGTCCTCAAAATTGTGTTTTCCAAGTCTCTTAAACCACGAAAAGAAAGCGATTGCCAAATATAAAAATATATTCCTATCAAATACTTTTCCAGATTTATTAATTAACTTGATATAAAAATGTAACTAACTTGATAAATATAACTAACTTGATCAAAATTTGCCTAACTCTATAAGAACCACACCGGATATATTTCTGAATTCTTTCCGTACTGAAAATGTTGGCAGTTGTTTAAAATGTTGTGGCGGTTTCTTTCCATGTTAAAAGAAGGCAATTTCATAAAAAAACATAAATAATATTTTTCTAAGACTTTCATCCATGGAAAAGAACTGTCCGTTTCTTCTGGTTCTCAGAAAAGGCGACTGTCTCGATTAATTCGTAAACCGATTTTCAGAAAAAAGTGCTATTCCAAATTCTAGACACATACAATTAAAACGCCATCAAAATATACCAATATATCATAACTAGGGATGTGCGATTAATCAGTTATTTTGGTAGTGATTAATCTATACTACATACCGATTAATTGGTTAATTGACTAAATGAAAGTTTTATTTATTCATAATTTTGATTAATCAAATTTGAATATTTTATTCAAAATTGAAATATTTTGTGTACGAAAACAATAAGAAAGAAATGTACGAGGAAAGGTTTTATTTGGCAAAAAAATTATAATTGGACATTTTGTGTGACACGCAATATAGAATATGAAATATCAATATTCAGTTATTCAAGTTTTTCGTTATCCAATTGCTCAATTAATCAATTAATAAATTAATCATGAGTTTTGAAGAATTAAAAAAATGACTAACCGATTAATCGTAAATATGATTAATCCAAATGTAGGGTTAATTAATTAATTTACTAAATAAAATATTAATCAGGTTGGCTGATTGAACAATTAATTGCTGACGCCTAATCAGAATATCAATGATATTTTTATCGATAGCGTACATTTGTGACAAAATCATCACCGCGCCTTTTTTGGTAATGATTAAAGTTTAATAACAAAAGACAGCCATGTTAAGCTTTTAGTATATAATTGAGTGGTGGGCATAGTAGTCTCACAAATGACATATTTTAACATAATGTCCTAATAAGGTGGGTTATCCCAAGGATCGTGAATTAAAATTCAAATTGCTAACAAGCACACCAAACAGCCATTGAACAAACAATATGCCATAGGGAAGAACTGCAGAGCACGATAATATGGAATAAATTAAACTCATTTAGCGGCAACACAAAGTGGCAACATGGTTTCCTTTCATTTACAACCAAACACTCTATAAACCTAATTCTTTTCTACATAGTATACATATTACGTCAAAAATTGTTTTCTATAAAAACATTTGAAATTTTTCTCAATAACGCAAAATATCTTCAAGTGGAATGTGCTGTACCTCTCATGACTTCTTATTTTAATATTATATTTAGGGATGTGCGGTTAATTAATTATATTGATTGATTACACATTTGTATTAATCATATCTACCGTTAACCGATTAATCATAATTTTGGTTATTCAAAACTCACAATTAATTGATTAATCGAACATCTGGTTAACTAGATTTCGAATAATTGAACTTTTCATTTTTTTGGTTTTAATTTAAGCCACTCAAAATGTTTCAACATGCATTTCTTTGTCCTTTAGAACATAAGTTGGTTGTACATTTCTTTCCTATTGTCTTTTTGTTTTGTTTGAATCTATATAAATAAAAATCAAATGCCGTTCGTTGGTAAGGACATCAGTTGAGAACGGCTGGACCGAATTGAAAATTTTTTTTTTTAAATGTTCGTCGTAGTCCAACTTAGGTTTTTATGGAAAGAAAAATTCACCACGCTCACTTTTACGCCCACTTTTTTCGATTTATCTAAAATTGTAAAACGGCTACACCGATTTGGCTAATTCTTTTTTTAAATGTTTGTAGTAAATGTTTCCAGTGCTGCTACAAATATGGGTGGGATTGGACAAAGGGGCGTGGTACCTCCCATACAAACAAAAAATTAAAAATCAATTATT
>JAHXMU010027129.1:0-13941 GCA_019455685.1 Philornis downsi | reverse complement strand
TTTTTTTTTAATAAAAAAAAACAGATGTAACACAGATGTAACAAATTTGCAGAGAAACTTCCTTTCGTTCGGCGCATGTATGTTTTTAATAATCATAAAGCTCATATCAGCACCATCCAGAAGATGCATTGAACTGGAAAGGGATGAACCTGTCGTAAAAACTGTGACAGCGACAACAGCTAGCATGCAGAAGGATATGAATTGCGATGTGGATTGTTAATTTTTATTTATCTCGTTGATTTGTGCACATACCCTGATAGAGGACAATGACGATAAGACCAAACATATTTGACCTCTGCTCCAATTACGGCATTAAAATTTTCCTGGAAAACTTTAATGTAGAAATGGGAAGGAAGATGGTCTTAACCTAATAATCGGTAAATGCACATAGTGTAGATTCAGCGCAGTGAGGAGGTGGTAGTAGACGGAAACAGAACTTCACGCAAAGTCAATCGGATTGTTTTTTAATGCTTGACATAATTGGGTAATAAAATATAAATGACTTCAACTACATCAAATTCAACCAAATTCTAAACGCACATAGCAGCTGATAAATTTCAATCTAAAAATGAAAACGGTCTGCTTTATTTCGCCTCACCTGTTTGTTACCTTCAATACAATTTCCAATTATGCAAAAAATCAATATTTTCTCAACTCCCGTAGCGATGAATTTGCATTTATACAAAGTCTGAAGAAGAAGTCGCCAAAATTTTAATAAGAGGCCTTACAAGTTCTCTTATATTATTGAGTATTACAAATAACAAAACTAAGCTAATATAGCATATGGCACTTGTGTTGTAGGGTATCTGTAGAAAGGGAAACACTAAACCCCGTTATGATTTGCTGCCTTAGTCGTAAATAAATTGAGAGATCCGCAAAAGCTTTACAACTCAAATCAACCCTTTTTCTCCCCGCATTATTTGCCTTATCATCGTTAATAATTTCCATTCCCATTTTCACACAAATAATAACAATTGTCCCAGTTATTTTATGTTCCCTTAAATAAGTTTTTTAAAGTTTTCTTGTTCTTTTTCCGCCATTATTACCCCGGTACGAGAGCAAGCGAACAAACCAATTAGCCTCATTCAATTATATGAAGAGAAAGGATAACTTTTCTTTGCAACTATAAAATTAAAGTGAATGGGTCCAGGCTTACGCCCCCTACCATCGCCCCAACACCACGTTTAATGTTTGGGCGTAATAGAGCAGTATGTGATGTGACTTGAATCGTACAACGTTTTTTTTTTTTCATTCTTTTTATTTTTTGCCTAAAGAGGGGCATTTTGCTATATTAAAAGGACTATTCTATTTCAGATTTTCCTGCTATTTAGTTTTTATTACTTTTCTGAATAAAGCAAGAAATTTTATATGGAATAGAAAAAGCGAAAAAGTGAAAAAAAGAACTAAAACGAGAATTACAATTTATGACAACTTGAAAGAGCAAAAGACGGAGCAGCATAACACACCACCAGCAGATTGTTTAAACTGTTAGTGTCTGAACAGGGACGATAAAGATCAGCTACTGGGAAAATTGTACCATTTTGACCCGGATTGTATTGACAGATGCAATTTTTCCTTTCTCAGATATTGTCACTCCTATTGGAATAATACTATATTTCACAAATATCTTCTCACCAGAGACAATTTGTTACTTTTCCACAAACAATTCCTAAAATGGATGAAAATGCTATTTTTTTTTTTTTTCAAGGAACAAAAACAACTTTTCTCAGTGAAAATAACTGAACAGTTTAGTAAGTGCTCCGTAAGAGATAAACTTTTTTGTAAGACTAAACAAGACTTTCCTATTCCATTATATGAAATGCGTCGCTGCGTAGAAAAAAGTCTAATTTTTAGCGAGAGCATGTAGTATATGCTATAATTTAAACAAAAAAACACTAAAGATTTGCATATTGTTACACATGAACGGATTTTTTTTTACAGAAAAATGGTAAACTTTTCTACAATACTTATAAGGATGCAATTTTCTATATTATTTATTTTTTTTTTATATAAAAGATGATAAGTTTATAATACATATTTGTTTTTGCAAGAAAAAACAATTTAAACCGAAATTTACAATTTCGAATTATTAAGCGATTTTCCAAAAATCGTTATTGTAGAAATTTCTTATAGCTTTCAAAATATACGGAATTTTGAAAGCAGGCCTAAACGACAAAGCAGGTTTTAATGACGTAAAAAAAATTCCAAAAATTGCTGTCTCGAAAAATCGATTTAACTTGTTAACAACACTGAATTTTGCAACGGGAATTGGACGATAGTATGCATCAAAATGAGGACGACAATAGTTACGAATAAACTCAACTTTGTCCTAAATTTACTTAAGTTATTTTTCCTTGTAAGCACAGATATACACACAAATACATTTTATGGGAAAATATCTGCCTGCTGTCCGGCAAAAGGTAATGATTTGTCTAAGAACGACTACAACCTTATCAAGATGAAAACGGAAATGTTTTCAATTATAATTCCAGAAATGTATATTTTTGGGAAAAGAATAGGCATTTCTGTAAAAAAAGTAAACATTTTTAAAGAATAAGAATGAATTTTTCTACAAGAAATTAATCAAAATATTTGTAAGAAAAGAATGAACTTTTCTATAAGAAAATAAAGATTTTTTTTCAAAGAAATAATAAATTATCCTATGAAAACGATTAAAGAATGAACCTTTCTATAAGGAAAAAAATGAACTTGCCTATAAGAAATGAATTAACTTTTCTATAAATACCAAGAACTAACCCTGCTGTAACAAAAGGAAAAACGTTTCTGTTACAGGACATTGAACATTTCTATACGCAAATAATGAATTTATCAAAAGATTGCACTTTTCCATATAAGAAAGGAATAGATCCTTAAGAAAAGGAGAGACTTTGTTTTTTTTATATATACCTATAAAAAAAAGAAACATTTCTGTAGAAACTGAAGAATTATGGAATATTGGATATGAAAAGTTAGAACTTATGGCAAGCAAGAAATTTTCGATATGTTTACAAGAATCTTTACTATTCAATATTATTTCCTTTAAGAAAATAAGGATCTTTTCTACAAGAAAAAAATTTGCAAACGGAACGCATTTTTCTAAAAAAAAAAACAAAGAAAAAAAAACAGCTTTTTATACGAAGTTTACAGGATAAGAATGAACTTTTCTATAAGAAATTAATGAATTAATTTGTAAGAACAGAATGAACTTTTCTATAAGAAAATAAAGAGTTTTTTTTAAGGAAATAATAAATTACCCTATAAGAAACGACGAAATAATAAACCTTTCTATAAGGAAAAAATGAACTTGCCTATAAGAAATGAATGAACTTTTCTATAAAAAAAAGAATTAGCCCTGCTGTAACAAAAAGAAAAACGTTTCTGTTAGAAAATATTGAATATTTCTATAAGGAAATAACGAATTTATCAAGAGACTTTTTAAAAAGGCATTTTTCTAAGAAAAAGTTTAAAAACAATTTTTTTATATGAAGTTTAGCATGGAAAATGCTGTATAAGAAACGACGAATAGGATGATAAGATATCAAATGGAAATAGGAGCATTTACTATAGGAAGTAGGTGTCTTATAAGCGAATGAAATGAACATATTAAGAGAAGATTTGGAAGAATGTAATCTTCTGCTCAAAACATCCTGTGTCTTTACTTAGAAAAGATAAAGATTTAGATTTGTGGAATAAATCCTTCTGTTTATGATAATGTTATTTACATAATATAAACTGGAAATTCTTATTTTCAATCGATTTTCGACTGACGTTCTCTCTACAAAAACCAGAAACTCTCATTTTCAATGTGTCTTTTTCAATTTTTAAGCGAAAATTATTTTTTTTCAATTGATATTTCTTTGATATTTATTTTCAATTGTTCTATTCTTAAGACCAACGGAAATTCTCGTTTTCAGTTATTCCCTTCACAATACTAAATAGAAATTCTCATTTTGATCCTTCATTTCATTGATTTTTTCAATGCTAAATGAAAATTTGCATCTTCAATTGTTCTCGTCACAATATCAAATTAAATACTATGAATTTAAATCGGGAAAGCAAAACATACATTTTAGTATTAAAACAAATCAAATACGAACGCCTTATGTTCACTGGGTGTAGTGCTTTTTTCTGACAAAATCTGTAAGGATTGTCAGCGTTCTTTAGTGTTCGATGTATTAAAGTTTAAGTTGAAAGTCTGGAAGTTCGTTTCAACTAAATTCGATGTAAATTCGATAAAATGTACCCAACACTCAACTCAACTACAATGCTACTGTGCATTGCGGGTACCAGCATTTTCTTTTACAACGATTGCAACATGCAACATTCAACTCAACATGCAACAACAACAACTTGATACGAAATAGGTCAGTCACAGTGTCGCTGGTAGTTTTATGTCTTTCTTCTTTTTTCTCATCACTTTTCTAGAAACATTTATGAAAACTGCAAACTAAATCTGAAAGGCATGATTGAATGAATGCATGAAGAATGGATGACGACGGGTACAGTACGGATGGAGAGCGTAACGGAAGGGTACACTGACAAGGATGGAAACATGTGCGTCATGAATGACCCTGCCAACGGGCGGAAGGAAGGAAACGAAGAAGTGGCTTAACTATGGCCTCAGCAAAAACGTTTCTTTACTACGTAACTGCGAGTATTTACTCCAGCCGCACACATCATCGCACATCCTGACACATTTGTCCTAAGTAGTTGCATTTTATAATAATTTATAATAAGCATTTAACGCCACTTAGTTTGTATTGCATGTTTTTCTTTTTTTCCATTTCGTTTGGTTTGGCTTTTCTTGTTCTGGAAGTGAAAATGTTTATAGTGTCATAACGATTTCGTGGAGAGATGTTTGCACTCTTTGCATTTTATAGAGTTTAGTAGTTTTTTTTTTGCGGAAAGAGATGGTGACGTACAAGGAAGCTGACGATGGCAATTAGTTTAAACTTTTGTTTATCTTTTTTTGCTATACTAAAACTAAAACAATTTGTGAATTTGTTTTATACAAATGCAAGTGTTTGTGTCAACATTCGTATAAACTGGTAAAAAAGACAATTTGCCCCGCAGTTGAAACCACTCAGAAGTCAAGTCGCTCTTGAATAGCCATAAAATTTCGTACCTGTAGCTAACAAATTGCTAATAACAGTGGCCTCACTTTTTGAACTACGATTATAGGCTTACAAAATACAAAAATTGCAAGATGTAATTGGAAGATGATCTGGACAGCGGTAACTGCCACAAGACGCTTAGCACTCGTTTTCATTGAACGTGTGTGAAAGTAAATCAACAAATCTACCGTGAAAAGATTTCAATACTTTGTTATCTTGGGCACAAACAACTCGGTTGAAAGCATTTTAACAAAACTCGGCACCAACCCATAAAGCCCGTGAATCCAAAATCTTTTACAAGAAAAACTTTCCAGCTTCATTTTTTTAGGCTTTCTTCAGAAGATATTCATCGCAATTGAAAAAATCTGGATTATGCAATTTTGCCTTAGAAACGTATATTGATCAATCGCAGAACGATGGTTAACACATGGCTATAGTGTGTACAAGGTATAGTATAAACCAATTTCCGGAACCGGATGGAGACTGGCGAGGAAAATTGAACCTCTTATGACAGCGCCAAGCGAAAAGGTCGTGGTCGAATCGTGGTGGGCTGTGAAAATCGACCAGTTTTTTTGCCAATAGCGAACTTCGTATCTACAAGAGAAACGTAATGAAATTGCTTTTCAAATGGCAACAAGTTACCGAACAAGACCCTGAATGATTGGCATAAATAGGACAATAAACCATATTTTATATTGCATATATAGATTACTGTCTCGTTCATAACTTGCCTTACGCTTCTTAGTGTCATATACACTAACTCAAAATCCTACTAACCTGTGTACCACCAGTATGATGGAGCATATGAGAAGGAAAAACGTTTTTAATAGATTTGCAGAAATGTAAATTATTTTTATTTTACTTTCAAACACAAGATAATTTTACGCAATTGCAATTGCAAAACAATTTATGTGAGTGCCTCAGGTTGAGCTTCATTCATGCTGACTTCATAATATCATTAGAACGTATTTGCATAAAATATTCCCTACGTATATTTGTATTTGTATGTTTGTATAGGTAGATACACTCATATGCATAACACACATAGAGCATATTCATATGGACATAAATGGTAAAAGTTTAATATCTTTATATGCATCCATATGTATGTACCATACACTGCATACTACATACATACATTTGTATGGTTACATACCATACATGCTAACTTCTTCATACCACTAAGCCATAAACTGAGCACAAAACTAAAGGAGCACCGCATTCAGTTAACAACACATCACACATCCATACAAACATACTCGTATGTGTCCTACGTGTATAGCACGATAGCACGATACCACTACTAGAACATAACAATCTAAAGGATTGTAATAAGATATAATGGAAATGCAAATGGAATGCACGGAGCAAAAACAAAAAGACCGAAGGATACGCATTTTATATAAATAATGAAAATACGAAACGAAAGCAGCAACCCAACAACGACAGGCACAGCAGCAGCAGCGGCAGCCAACACACACGTAGTGCGATAAGCTGTAAGTTAAAAACAAAGCAATGAACAAAAAAAAAAATAACATAAAACATTTATGATATCTTTTCTTTGTTGCTGTGAGTAAAAAAAAAAGAAATTTAATTAAAGAACGGAAGTTATGAGCACGTAAAATGTTGTAATGCTTTATTATAATTTCTCATTATTACAGATATTTCTTTCGAGTTGACTGACGACTGGACTTTGTGGTTGGTTTGTTGTAGCCAAAATTGTCTTATCTACAGTTAATCGGAACATTATAACTGAATAAATCTTACAAGTAGAAAGTTTACAATTAGCATTAAGTCGTAGCTTAACTCTAGAACAGTGACAGTGGGAGGGGGAGAGGGGAGGGTGAAAGGGAGCGAGATATTGTTGCCGTTGTCACTTATGGCCATAAACAAATCCAGTGCAAATGATTTACCGCTCATTTTCTACGCAGCAAAAGGTAATTGAGAACAAAACAAACAAATCGCCGGCACTTGTCATTTTATGATCATAATAAGTTGTTTTTCACAATTGAATTTTTCTTTTTGTGTTTATACGGTAGCTTTTGGCCTGAACTAAAAATTAGTTAAACACATTGAAATTGTAAGCAGACACCATAATTTGCCTTGCGAATTGCATTGGGCATATTCGCTTCCTTATAAGGAATCAGAGCGTCATTTTTATGCGATCTTCAGAAGTTACCGCTTAAGGCCGAAGAACAAGATTTCTAGGGGAAAGAAATTAGATTATTCTTTAAATTATCGATATTAAGCCATTAGTAGAGCCCATTTAAAGGGACGCTAACATTTCAACACTTAACGACGGTGTTTTGAAACAAATTTTTGAAACAAGTGTATTGTAGGAAAATGTTAACTGCCCTACTCGAACTCGAAATGGATCGTTTTGAGTTAATAAGTGGTTTTAAGAAAATCGCTATTGCGAGAATTAATCATAATTGTCGAAATATACGGAATTTTGAAATTGCGCATAGACGACAACATTTTGTCTTAAGGATATACAAAAAACCACAAAAAACAACGTATTTCTACTTCCTTCTTACATGTATACTAATATTTTAAAATATAACGTAACATTCAGAGATAAAATCGCTATAATCTGTGAACTGTTTCGAATTTTGTAAATATGCGGTAAAGGGAAAAGATATTTGGATCAGAATGGGCAATATGCAAGCGCTTTCAAGGAAAAATGACATAAATCAGAGATTATCGATTTGATATTAAGCGTTTTTTCAAAAAATTGCTATTATGTTATAATTTGTTATAATTTTCGAAATATGTTGAATTTTGAAATCACGCTTTGATGACAACATAAGTCTTGAAGTCGTTAACAATAATAACAATAATAAACTACATTGAATTTTGGGACGGGGAATTGACGCAAATATGCATCAAAGTAAATACAATAATAATAACGAATCCTAATTCCGCTTAAATCATTTTTCCTTGCAGTCACATATTTAAATAAAATAGCTATCATGTTTTTTTATGTTTAATGCAAGTGGCATTACATTCTAGTAGGCGCGATTTGTTAAAAATGTACAATTTATGCACTGTACGGTGTTATTTTAAATTATTTAAATTAAATTACTAATTTTTTTTTTTCAACATTTTTCGACGGGCAAAATTTGGATTCAGCTTTAAACTTTTGTTGTAGTTTAGTAGCTGTTTTTTTAATATTTTTTTTTTAGAAAATTGAAGGAATGACACTACGGCCAAAGGATATGAGACTATAAACCAATTCACAGATTTCTAGAAAGAAAAATAATGGATTTTGCATGACGATAACACACAATTTCAGTGTAAACAAATTTCAGACCAAAAACGCAACTAATATAACTTCAGCTGACTTTATTCCCTTTCCAAAACTCAAATTACCACTTCAACAACAGCAACAGTCGACGATGCAAGACGTAAAAATAAACGGCAGCGAGAACGGAAAATTCGATATTTTGAAGGTAAGACCATAAATTTGAATATACTCGTATAGTAAATATATTGTTAAATATTTTATTGACCGCTTATCGGCTATTTTTTAACAGAATGTATTTACACTGACTAGAGGTAAAGGAGATTAGATTTGGTAGATACAGTTTGGTTTTGTTAGTTTTTATGGGCGTCAGACTAATGAACCCTGATGGCTTCAACTTTGATATACAGTAAAATGCTTGTGATTTTTAAATATACTTTTCTGGGGAAGGGTATTTTAGAAACCGTGAAAGATTTTAAAATAAACATTTTTCAAATAGCAATATTTGTTGTTTTTTTTCTTTGGGCCAATAAAAACACGGTACTGTTTAAAACTATGGAGATTTTTCTCTTGCAAATCCACATCCTGAATTTTAAATTTTTCAAAATGAACTGCGACCATGAAATAAAAAAACTTAGCGTGCACTATTGCTAGATAGGATCTTGTGTATGATGTTTATTTTCTGTTAATTTTGTGATTTTGGAATTCCACTGAAGGTAAAAAATGTCTATTCTTTTAAGCTTTAACATTCCTTTGCCAGCCACTGTACTCATTACAAAATATGCCTGCCTTTGACACACAAATGGAAAATTCAAAGCTAGAACGACTCACTCTGTCTCCCTCGCTCTATGTCTGTTTACCAGCTAATGAGCATTGACATCGTATGACATATTCAAATGTTCTACTTCTTGCAGCAGAAGGGGAAAACTCAAGCTCTGAGTCAATATTAAAAAAGTAAAAGGAAAATTAATTCAGGAGCAAGTGAAAGAAAGGACGTATTAATTAAGTTAATTAAAAGTTACAAGTTTAACGGAACAGAAGAGCAGCAGCCGACCGAACACACCAACAAACTTGAGCAAAACGTCTTCCAAATGACATAAAAATACAAATTTTTCAAATGTAACTACAATTTGACATACAATCACACACACGAACTTGCAAAAATGTTGAAATGGGGGTGGGGAGGAGGTATCAAAGGAAGGAAAATGAGGAATGAGTAAAAAATTAATTTGGGAATTTTGCCAAACTGTAGAGAGGTTAAGGCCTAGTGCTAGTTAGTATCCAGGGAATGGGAGTGCCACAAAATTAATGTCGGCAAAGTGTTATAGGCAAGTGTGTTTTGCGTGGCTGTGTGTGTGTGTGTGTGTGTATGTGAGTGAACGTCAAAGGATTCACACTTCAGTGTATGTGAATATACTTAACTCACACATACACACATTTGCTTACATAATCTGTGTACAGGGCATGCAATTTCGCTCGTTCGCTCTACTAACCTATATTCTAAAAATTTTTTGGTCTCATATTTCACTTTTTCGTTTGGCACTTGTTTTCGTTTTTGTGGGTCTTTTGTATATTTATTATGGATATTTATTATGTTTGTTAATGGGTCTGTACAATCTTTTATATCATATGATATTTGATGCGCATCTCCATACATACACACATGTACGAGTATACGGGTGGATGTCTGTATGTGTATATATGATAATGTCTCTTAATGTTTGCCAGAATGGCTGAACGCATTTGTGAATTTTGATACTTGGTGTATTACAACCAACATGCACATGGCACGGCGTGTGTCTAATAAAAGATTTATAAACATTAAAGACAACTCGTGAGGATATAAGTACGATTAGTTGAATCATTTATGAAGGCGCTCGCAAACACGTGTAATTGCGATGAAATCACGAAATTGATATGAGTCTGGGGTGATCATAAACCGGTTTTTTGATTTCATTCTAATTATATTTCAGCAAGACAATTGCATTAATTTTGCTTATTACTTTATTGTTTTTAGACTTTATTTATATATTTGAACACATTCATTAAAGTTATGAAAAGTGATTTTAGTTCTTTATTCGGCTCAAGATTAATTTTCTGTTAGCAATTATATATTTTTGCTTATAGGCTATAATTCAAAAACTAGCGCAATTGATCATATTGACACAGAGCTCGATCGCGAACAGTCATTTACTTGGTTTATAGTGCTTCTTCTTATTCTCCATATTTAGCGACTGGAATAGGCAGCCTTATCTATTATACGCCGCCCGTAGAAAATATTTCCAAGCGCTTCGATCTTATGTACTTCTCCTCCAATTCGTCACACCAAGCTTCGATAGTATTTCAAAAACCTGGTCCTTCCAACGGAATTTTGATCGCCCTCTTCTGCGCCGTTCTTCGAGTTCGTTGTCGAAAACTTCCGTGCCTGACTCAGCCAGCGCAGTCGCTGTATATTAATGCGTTTGACCACGTCGATGTCGGCATATAACTCATACAGCTCACTGTTCATGCGACGCCGATACTCCCCGTCAACGATGATGGGTCCATATATTTTCCGGAGTATTTTCCTCTCGAAAATTGTCAGTAATCATCCGCTTGCGTCATAACCCAGGTTTATAGTGCTCGAGTTTGTTAATCCATAATCATTCATAATCACAAATATAGATGTAATGGAAAATTTTTGCTCGCTCTGGTCGACCATCAACGTACTCAACTGAAGTTGACATCGATAACGTGTAGGCAATATAGAGCGAAATACGTCATTTAAGTTTGAGGAAGGTAGCTATTAAAATTTCTGTGTCTTATAAATCAATTCCTACCATTTTACACGATTAAATCTCGTTACCGCTCGATTAGCTTCGATTAGCTTGTACAATGGTGCACAAATTTGTTTGTCTTTACTTAGCATATTGAAATACCTGATTTTTTCACAAAAGAGTTTTGAAATACACTCTTTTAAAAAACAGACTTGGGATCTGTGCATTTTACTGCTTTATAATTTGTGATGACTTAGAAAATTCTTCCACTTAACTACAAACATTTGGAACTGTTGAATTATTATTATGAAAAACAAAATATCACCGCATTCTAAATATATTATTGTTACTTTTGTGACCACTGTCATTCCGTGTAAAACATATTCCATAAACTATGTATTCTCAGCCGTTTCAAAAAAACTATCTGGATTTTAAAACGTCCGCCTTTCCGCGCATTTGTTGAAAACACGTTAAAAACAAGACCGCTTAAGTCGACAGAAGAGGCTGAACTTTTTTCTAGGAAACACCAATTCGATGGTGTTTTTGATTTGCTGAAAAACTTCTGTACGAATATGCAAATCGATGTACAAAATATCTCCATAAAACTTTACATTTTTCCAGTGCCCAAAAAATCAAAAGAAAAATGGATTAGGCGAGTTTCACACTCGTGTTTGTGGGATAACCAAATGAAGCTAAAGAAGAAAAGCGGATCTAAAAACACTTTTTGGTCCAAAACTAATACCACAGATGGCGGAAGTGGCGCTGAAGATATGATAATAAACCCCTGGCATCTAAAACTGGAAGTTAATTGGAAAAGTGGCTATTTTGTGTAATGGGGATGATAAATAAAACTTATTAGAAAATGACGTTAAGTAGGAGTTGCGTCTTGCATTTTTCCCATCATGAAATTCAACCTTGATGGAACACCGCCCATACTTTAAATCAAAACACCAACGAACAGGACCGTGCCTCATCACCAAAAACTAAAGCGAGTTAATTGGCATATGGTTGCTGAATTATTTACTTAATTAGATGGCGATCAGAATAGAATCAAATTGTCACACCAAGTTCTGAAAAAAAGCTGTACATTGAGTTGATAATGACTTTTGTGCTCTAGCACGATAAAGACTTTTATGCTCTAGCACGATATCAGTATCGCTATTCACCTCTCACATGTCATGGCTTGTAAGCCGCCGATATTCTCCGACACCCAGAACTGATTCGTCCGCTTTTGCCATAACCCAGGTTTGTACATTACACGGTAAGACAGGTAGGCCTATTGCCTGGAACAGATGAATTGTTTTTTTTTTTCGTCGACAGAAAGTTTTCTTATTAAATAGCGTCACGAGCCCTTGGAAGCATTTGTTCGCAGTAATCTCCAGGCTAATATCACTAGCTTTATTCAGGTAGATGCACTCATCTACGACTCCACAGTTATAGTTGTCAACTTTCACGCGACGTTCCAAATGAGTAGACCTTTCACCCTTTAATACATGGCGATGGCTCTTGCCATCGTTTGCCTGATTCCTTCTTAATGCTTGAGAAGGCTGCAGTAATCTTACAGTTTTTTGCCAATAATATCTTTATCAATAGCGTACGTAAATAATACTATATGATCCTTTTCAAATGTGATATCAGCTTTCCTCACAAGCACGCACAGCAGCATATTGAAGATGCCTAATCATAATTTATCGCCCTATCCAAATCCCCATTTGATGTAAAATGGCTCCCAAGGATTTTGCTCACCTTTACTGAAGACTTTGTCTCAGCCATCGCCATCCTACCGATGCTGCAAGCCTATCAAAAATGACAAACCATGGCCTCTACAACTTTTACGGTATTGGACTCTCAAAGGCAACTTTATAGTGAAAGAAGAGATGATGTATGTTGATCCTTCTTCTCCAGGATTTGTCGTAGTATGAATACTTGGCCAGTTGTAGATTTACCGGATCTAAAACCGCATTGATAAGATCTAATCAGGTCAAACGGAACAGATTTTAGTCTTGCACGTATTACAATCGAAGGAATCTTATAAACGATGTACAAAGCGGTATAAAAATGTTAGTCAAATGAACTGACTCACAAATATCTTTAACCCAAAGTCTTATAAAAAAACCCTGAATGAATTAATTAATTAATAAAAGAAGCTGATTTTTGCCAATTTGAATGTGTGGTACAATAAGATTTTCAATCATAGTACTAAACATCTGCTTCGTGCTCAATTATACTGAATGTAGTGCAATTGAATGAAAGAAACGAATTTAGAAATATGTGGGTTAAATGAAATTTCGATAAATCCGCCACTTCGTATGGAATGGGTATCGCAAGGTGGTTTATTTCTCCGATCTTAGTTCTCTGATCTTAGACCAACAAACACATGTTATGCGCCAAAATTGGCTAAATTTAGCACAACTGATTTAAATATATAGATGTAAGAAGCATGGCTACGAAACGTTTTCTGACCATATCTATCGTTTAAACGTTGAACTAACGTACGGTGATGTCAGATTTAACATATTTACACAGGTATTGCTATATTTCAGAGTTTAATTAATTTGTGAACGGAACCACTCCTGCTCCTGCGGGTAGTTAAATCAAATTTACTCATACCAGATTGTAGATCTTTTCATATCACTTACATCTCCGCACACCTAAAATACTCCTTCACTTATGTGTTGTGTTAAAACAAAAATAACCTCGGCCTCCCAATCCATTTTCAAAGTACATGTTTAAAGTTGTTAACTGTTAGTAGAGACTTCACGCTACCAAAAATTACACCCCGCAAACCGTCAACAGAAATTTGTTGTATTGCACGACTGCCACTTCC
>JAHXMU010027128.1:0-13941 GCA_019455685.1 Philornis downsi | reverse complement strand
TTTTTTTTTAATAAAAAAAAACAGATGTAACACAGATGTAACAAATTTGCAGAGAAACTTCCTTTCGTTCGGCGCATGTATGTTTTTAATAATCATAAAGCTCATATCAGCACCATCCAGAAGATGCATTGAACTGGAAAGGGATGAACCTGTCGTAAAAACTGTGACAGCGACAACAGCTAGCATGCAGAAGGATATGAATTGCGATGTGGATTGTTAATTTTTATTTATCTCGTTGATTTGTGCACATACCCTGATAGAGGACAATGACGATAAGACCAAACATATTTGACCTCTGCTCCAATTACGGCATTAAAATTTTCCTGGAAAACTTTAATGTAGAAATGGGAAGGAAGATGGTCTTAACCTAATAATCGGTAAATGCACATAGTGTAGATTCAGCGCAGTGAGGAGGTGGTAGTAGACGGAAACAGAACTTCACGCAAAGTCAATCGGATTGTTTTTTAATGCTTGACATAATTGGGTAATAAAATATAAATGACTTCAACTACATCAAATTCAACCAAATTCTAAACGCACATAGCAGCTGATAAATTTCAATCTAAAAATGAAAACGGTCTGCTTTATTTCGCCTCACCTGTTTGTTACCTTCAATACAATTTCCAATTATGCAAAAAATCAATATTTTCTCAACTCCCGTAGCGATGAATTTGCATTTATACAAAGTCTGAAGAAGAAGTCGCCAAAATTTTAATAAGAGGCCTTACAAGTTCTCTTATATTATTGAGTATTACAAATAACAAAACTAAGCTAATATAGCATATGGCACTTGTGTTGTAGGGTATCTGTAGAAAGGGAAACACTAAACCCCGTTATGATTTGCTGCCTTAGTCGTAAATAAATTGAGAGATCCGCAAAAGCTTTACAACTCAAATCAACCCTTTTTCTCCCCGCATTATTTGCCTTATCATCGTTAATAATTTCCATTCCCATTTTCACACAAATAATAACAATTGTCCCAGTTATTTTATGTTCCCTTAAATAAGTTTTTTAAAGTTTTCTTGTTCTTTTTCCGCCATTATTACCCCGGTACGAGAGCAAGCGAACAAACCAATTAGCCTCATTCAATTATATGAAGAGAAAGGATAACTTTTCTTTGCAACTATAAAATTAAAGTGAATGGGTCCAGGCTTACGCCCCCTACCATCGCCCCAACACCACGTTTAATGTTTGGGCGTAATAGAGCAGTATGTGATGTGACTTGAATCGTACAACGTTTTTTTTTTTTCATTCTTTTTATTTTTTGCCTAAAGAGGGGCATTTTGCTATATTAAAAGGACTATTCTATTTCAGATTTTCCTGCTATTTAGTTTTTATTACTTTTCTGAATAAAGCAAGAAATTTTATATGGAATAGAAAAAGCGAAAAAGTGAAAAAAAGAACTAAAACGAGAATTACAATTTATGACAACTTGAAAGAGCAAAAGACGGAGCAGCATAACACACCACCAGCAGATTGTTTAAACTGTTAGTGTCTGAACAGGGACGATAAAGATCAGCTACTGGGAAAATTGTACCATTTTGACCCGGATTGTATTGACAGATGCAATTTTTCCTTTCTCAGATATTGTCACTCCTATTGGAATAATACTATATTTCACAAATATCTTCTCACCAGAGACAATTTGTTACTTTTCCACAAACAATTCCTAAAATGGATGAAAATGCTATTTTTTTTTTTTTTCAAGGAACAAAAACAACTTTTCTCAGTGAAAATAACTGAACAGTTTAGTAAGTGCTCCGTAAGAGATAAACTTTTTTGTAAGACTAAACAAGACTTTCCTATTCCATTATATGAAATGCGTCGCTGCGTAGAAAAAAGTCTAATTTTTAGCGAGAGCATGTAGTATATGCTATAATTTAAACAAAAAAACACTAAAGATTTGCATATTGTTACACATGAACGGATTTTTTTTTACAGAAAAATGGTAAACTTTTCTACAATACTTATAAGGATGCAATTTTCTATATTATTTATTTTTTTTTTATATAAAAGATGATAAGTTTATAATACATATTTGTTTTTGCAAGAAAAAACAATTTAAACCGAAATTTACAATTTCGAATTATTAAGCGATTTTCCAAAAATCGTTATTGTAGAAATTTCTTATAGCTTTCAAAATATACGGAATTTTGAAAGCAGGCCTAAACGACAAAGCAGGTTTTAATGACGTAAAAAAAATTCCAAAAATTGCTGTCTCGAAAAATCGATTTAACTTGTTAACAACACTGAATTTTGCAACGGGAATTGGACGATAGTATGCATCAAAATGAGGACGACAATAGTTACGAATAAACTCAACTTTGTCCTAAATTTACTTAAGTTATTTTTCCTTGTAAGCACAGATATACACACAAATACATTTTATGGGAAAATATCTGCCTGCTGTCCGGCAAAAGGTAATGATTTGTCTAAGAACGACTACAACCTTATCAAGATGAAAACGGAAATGTTTTCAATTATAATTCCAGAAATGTATATTTTTGGGAAAAGAATAGGCATTTCTGTAAAAAAAGTAAACATTTTTAAAGAATAAGAATGAATTTTTCTACAAGAAATTAATCAAAATATTTGTAAGAAAAGAATGAACTTTTCTATAAGAAAATAAAGATTTTTTTTCAAAGAAATAATAAATTATCCTATGAAAACGATTAAAGAATGAACCTTTCTATAAGGAAAAAAATGAACTTGCCTATAAGAAATGAATTAACTTTTCTATAAATACCAAGAACTAACCCTGCTGTAACAAAAGGAAAAACGTTTCTGTTACAGGACATTGAACATTTCTATACGCAAATAATGAATTTATCAAAAGATTGCACTTTTCCATATAAGAAAGGAATAGATCCTTAAGAAAAGGAGAGACTTTGTTTTTTTTATATATACCTATAAAAAAAAGAAACATTTCTGTAGAAACTGAAGAATTATGGAATATTGGATATGAAAAGTTAGAACTTATGGCAAGCAAGAAATTTTCGATATGTTTACAAGAATCTTTACTATTCAATATTATTTCCTTTAAGAAAATAAGGATCTTTTCTACAAGAAAAAAATTTGCAAACGGAACGCATTTTTCTAAAAAAAAAAACAAAGAAAAAAAAACAGCTTTTTATACGAAGTTTACAGGATAAGAATGAACTTTTCTATAAGAAATTAATGAATTAATTTGTAAGAACAGAATGAACTTTTCTATAAGAAAATAAAGAGTTTTTTTTAAGGAAATAATAAATTACCCTATAAGAAACGACGAAATAATAAACCTTTCTATAAGGAAAAAATGAACTTGCCTATAAGAAATGAATGAACTTTTCTATAAAAAAAAGAATTAGCCCTGCTGTAACAAAAAGAAAAACGTTTCTGTTAGAAAATATTGAATATTTCTATAAGGAAATAACGAATTTATCAAGAGACTTTTTAAAAAGGCATTTTTCTAAGAAAAAGTTTAAAAACAATTTTTTTATATGAAGTTTAGCATGGAAAATGCTGTATAAGAAACGACGAATAGGATGATAAGATATCAAATGGAAATAGGAGCATTTACTATAGGAAGTAGGTGTCTTATAAGCGAATGAAATGAACATATTAAGAGAAGATTTGGAAGAATGTAATCTTCTGCTCAAAACATCCTGTGTCTTTACTTAGAAAAGATAAAGATTTAGATTTGTGGAATAAATCCTTCTGTTTATGATAATGTTATTTACATAATATAAACTGGAAATTCTTATTTTCAATCGATTTTCGACTGACGTTCTCTCTACAAAAACCAGAAACTCTCATTTTCAATGTGTCTTTTTCAATTTTTAAGCGAAAATTATTTTTTTTCAATTGATATTTCTTTGATATTTATTTTCAATTGTTCTATTCTTAAGACCAACGGAAATTCTCGTTTTCAGTTATTCCCTTCACAATACTAAATAGAAATTCTCATTTTGATCCTTCATTTCATTGATTTTTTCAATGCTAAATGAAAATTTGCATCTTCAATTGTTCTCGTCACAATATCAAATTAAATACTATGAATTTAAATCGGGAAAGCAAAACATACATTTTAGTATTAAAACAAATCAAATACGAACGCCTTATGTTCACTGGGTGTAGTGCTTTTTTCTGACAAAATCTGTAAGGATTGTCAGCGTTCTTTAGTGTTCGATGTATTAAAGTTTAAGTTGAAAGTCTGGAAGTTCGTTTCAACTAAATTCGATGTAAATTCGATAAAATGTACCCAACACTCAACTCAACTACAATGCTACTGTGCATTGCGGGTACCAGCATTTTCTTTTACAACGATTGCAACATGCAACATTCAACTCAACATGCAACAACAACAACTTGATACGAAATAGGTCAGTCACAGTGTCGCTGGTAGTTTTATGTCTTTCTTCTTTTTTCTCATCACTTTTCTAGAAACATTTATGAAAACTGCAAACTAAATCTGAAAGGCATGATTGAATGAATGCATGAAGAATGGATGACGACGGGTACAGTACGGATGGAGAGCGTAACGGAAGGGTACACTGACAAGGATGGAAACATGTGCGTCATGAATGACCCTGCCAACGGGCGGAAGGAAGGAAACGAAGAAGTGGCTTAACTATGGCCTCAGCAAAAACGTTTCTTTACTACGTAACTGCGAGTATTTACTCCAGCCGCACACATCATCGCACATCCTGACACATTTGTCCTAAGTAGTTGCATTTTATAATAATTTATAATAAGCATTTAACGCCACTTAGTTTGTATTGCATGTTTTTCTTTTTTTCCATTTCGTTTGGTTTGGCTTTTCTTGTTCTGGAAGTGAAAATGTTTATAGTGTCATAACGATTTCGTGGAGAGATGTTTGCACTCTTTGCATTTTATAGAGTTTAGTAGTTTTTTTTTTGCGGAAAGAGATGGTGACGTACAAGGAAGCTGACGATGGCAATTAGTTTAAACTTTTGTTTATCTTTTTTTGCTATACTAAAACTAAAACAATTTGTGAATTTGTTTTATACAAATGCAAGTGTTTGTGTCAACATTCGTATAAACTGGTAAAAAAGACAATTTGCCCCGCAGTTGAAACCACTCAGAAGTCAAGTCGCTCTTGAATAGCCATAAAATTTCGTACCTGTAGCTAACAAATTGCTAATAACAGTGGCCTCACTTTTTGAACTACGATTATAGGCTTACAAAATACAAAAATTGCAAGATGTAATTGGAAGATGATCTGGACAGCGGTAACTGCCACAAGACGCTTAGCACTCGTTTTCATTGAACGTGTGTGAAAGTAAATCAACAAATCTACCGTGAAAAGATTTCAATACTTTGTTATCTTGGGCACAAACAACTCGGTTGAAAGCATTTTAACAAAACTCGGCACCAACCCATAAAGCCCGTGAATCCAAAATCTTTTACAAGAAAAACTTTCCAGCTTCATTTTTTTAGGCTTTCTTCAGAAGATATTCATCGCAATTGAAAAAATCTGGATTATGCAATTTTGCCTTAGAAACGTATATTGATCAATCGCAGAACGATGGTTAACACATGGCTATAGTGTGTACAAGGTATAGTATAAACCAATTTCCGGAACCGGATGGAGACTGGCGAGGAAAATTGAACCTCTTATGACAGCGCCAAGCGAAAAGGTCGTGGTCGAATCGTGGTGGGCTGTGAAAATCGACCAGTTTTTTTGCCAATAGCGAACTTCGTATCTACAAGAGAAACGTAATGAAATTGCTTTTCAAATGGCAACAAGTTACCGAACAAGACCCTGAATGATTGGCATAAATAGGACAATAAACCATATTTTATATTGCATATATAGATTACTGTCTCGTTCATAACTTGCCTTACGCTTCTTAGTGTCATATACACTAACTCAAAATCCTACTAACCTGTGTACCACCAGTATGATGGAGCATATGAGAAGGAAAAAACGTTTTTAATAGATTTGCAGAAATGTAAATTATTTTTATTTTACTTTCAAACACAAGATAATTTTACGCAATTGCAATTGCAAAACAATTTATGTGAGTGCCTCAGGTTGAGCTTCATTCATGCTGACTTCATAATATCATTAGAACGTATTTGCATAAAATATTCCCTACGTATATTTGTATTTGTATGTTTGTATAGGTAGATACACTCATATGCATAACACACATAGAGCATATTCATATGGACATAAATGGTAAAAGTTTAATATCTTTATATGCATCCATATGTATGTACCATACACTGCATACTACATACATACATTTGTATGGTTACATACCATACATGCTAACTTCTTCATACCACTAAGCCATAAACTGAGCACAAAACTAAAGGAGCACCGCATTCAGTTAACAACACATCACACATCCATACAAACATACTCGTATGTGTCCTACGTGTATAGCACGATAGCACGATACCACTACTAGAACATAACAATCTAAAGGATTGTAATAAGATATAATGGAAATGCAAATGGAATGCACGGAGCAAAAACAAAAAGACCGAAGGATACGCATTTTATATAAATAATGAAAATACGAAACGAAAGCAGCAACCCAACAACGACAGGCACAGCAGCAGCAGCGGCAGCCAACACACACGTAGTGCGATAAGCTGTAAGTTAAAAACAAAGCAATGAACAAAAAAAAAAATAACATAAAACATTTATGATATCTTTTCTTTGTTGCTGTGAGTAAAAAAAAAAGAAATTTAATTAAAGAACGGAAGTTATGAGCACGTAAAATGTTGTAATGCTTTATTATAATTTCTCATTATTACAGATATTTCTTTCGAGTTGACTGACGACTGGACTTTGTGGTTGGTTTGTTGTAGCCAAAATTGTCTTATCTACAGTTAATCGGAACATTATAACTGAATAAATCTTACAAGTAGAAAGTTTACAATTAGCATTAAGTCGTAGCTTAACTCTAGAACAGTGACAGTGGGAGGGGGAGAGGGGAGGGTGAAAGGGAGCGAGATATTGTTGCCGTTGTCACTTATGGCCATAAACAAATCCAGTGCAAATGATTTACCGCTCATTTTCTACGCAGCAAAAGGTAATTGAGAACAAAACAAACAAATCGCCGGCACTTGTCATTTTATGATCATAATAAGTTGTTTTTCACAATTGAATTTTTCTTTTTGTGTTTATACGGTAGCTTTTGGCCTGAACTAAAAATTAGTTAAACACATTGAAATTGTAAGCAGACACCATAATTTGCCTTGCGAATTGCATTGGGCATATTCGCTTCCTTATAAGGAATCAGAGCGTCATTTTTATGCGATCTTCAGAAGTTACCGCTTAAGGCCGAAGAACAAGATTTCTAGGGGAAAGAAATTAGATTATTCTTTAAATTATCGATATTAAGCCATTAGTAGAGCCCATTTAAAGGGACGCTAACATTTCAACACTTAACGACGGTGTTTTGAAACAAATTTTTGAAACAAGTGTATTGTAGGAAAATGTTAACTGCCCTACTCGAACTCGAAATGGATCGTTTTGAGTTAATAAGTGGTTTTAAGAAAATCGCTATTGCGAGAATTAATCATAATTGTCGAAATATACGGAATTTTGAAATTGCGCATAGACGACAACATTTTGTCTTAAGGATATACAAAAAACCACAAAAAACAACGTATTTCTACTTCCTTCTTACATGTATACTAATATTTTAAAATATAACGTAACATTCAGAGATAAAATCGCTATAATCTGTGAACTGTTTCGAATTTTGTAAATATGCGGTAAAGGGAAAAGATATTTGGATCAGAATGGGCAATATGCAAGCGCTTTCAAGGAAAAATGACATAAATCAGAGATTATCGATTTGATATTAAGCGTTTTTTCAAAAAATTGCTATTATGTTATAATTTGTTATAATTTTCGAAATATGTTGAATTTTGAAATCACGCTTTGATGACAACATAAGTCTTGAAGTCGTTAACAATAATAACAATAATAAACTACATTGAATTTTGGGACGGGGAATTGACGCAAATATGCATCAAAGTAAATACAATAATAATAACGAATCCTAATTCCGCTTAAATCATTTTTCCTTGCAGTCACATATTTAAATAAAATAGCTATCATGTTTTTTTATGTTTAATGCAAGTGGCATTACATTCTAGTAGGCGCGATTTGTTAAAAATGTACAATTTATGCACTGTACGGTGTTATTTTAAATTATTTAAATTAAATTACTAATTTTTTTTTTTTCAACATTTTTCGACGGGCAAAATTTGGATTCAGCTTTAAACTTTTGTTGTAGTTTAGTAGCTGTTTTTTTAATATTTTTTTTTTAGAAAATTGAAGGAATGACACTACGGCCAAAGGATATGAGACTATAAACCAATTCACAGATTTCTAGAAAGAAAAATAATGGATTTTGCATGACGATAACACACAATTTCAGTGTAAACAAATTTCAGACCAAAAACGCAACTAATATAACTTCAGCTGACTTTATTCCCTTTCCAAAACTCAAATTACCACTTCAACAACAGCAACAGTCGACGATGCAAGACGTAAAAATAAACGGCAGCGAGAACGGAAAATTCGATATTTTGAAGGTAAGACCATAAATTTGAATATACTCGTATAGTAAATATATTGTTAAATATTTTATTGACCGCTTATCGGCTATTTTTTAACAGAATGTATTTACACTGACTAGAGGTAAAGGAGATTAGATTTGGTAGATACAGTTTGGTTTTGTTAGTTTTTATGGGCGTCAGACTAATGAACCCTGATGGCTTCAACTTTGATATACAGTAAAATGCTTGTGATTTTTAAATATACTTTTCTGGGGAAGGGTATTTTAGAAACCGTGAAAGATTTTAAAATAAACATTTTTCAAATAGCAATATTTGTTGTTTTTTTTCTTTGGGCCAATAAAAACACGGTACTGTTTAAAACTATGGAGATTTTTCTCTTGCAAATCCACATCCTGAATTTTAAATTTTTCAAAATGAACTGCGACCATGAAATAAAAAAACTTAGCGTGCACTATTGCTAGATAGGATCTTGTGTATGATGTTTATTTTCTGTTAATTTTGTGATTTTGGAATTCCACTGAAGGTAAAAAATGTCTATTCTTTTAAGCTTTAACATTCCTTTGCCAGCCACTGTACTCATTACAAAATATGCCTGCCTTTGACACACAAATGGAAAATTCAAAGCTAGAACGACTCACTCTGTCTCCCTCGCTCTATGTCTGTTTACCAGCTAATGAGCATTGACATCGTATGACATATTCAAATGTTCTACTTCTTGCAGCAGAAGGGGAAAACTCAAGCTCTGAGTCAATATTAAAAAAGTAAAAGGAAAATTAATTCAGGAGCAAGTGAAAGAAAGGACGTATTAATTAAGTTAATTAAAAGTTACAAGTTTAACGGAACAGAAGAGCAGCAGCCGACCGAACACACCAACAAACTTGAGCAAAACGTCTTCCAAATGACATAAAAATACAAATTTTTCAAATGTAACTACAATTTGACATACAATCACACACACGAACTTGCAAAAATGTTGAAATGGGGGTGGGGAGGAGGTATCAAAGGAAGGAAAATGAGGAATGAGTAAAAAATTAATTTGGGAATTTTGCCAAACTGTAGAGAGGTTAAGGCCTAGTGCTAGTTAGTATCCAGGGAATGGGAGTGCCACAAAATTAATGTCGGCAAAGTGTTATAGGCAAGTGTGTTTTGCGTGGCTGTGTGTGTGTGTGTGTGTATGTGAGTGAACGTCAAAGGATTCACACTTCAGTGTATGTGAATATACTTAACTCACACATACACACATTTGCTTACATAATCTGTGTACAGGGCATGCAATTTCGCTCGTTCGCTCTACTAACCTATATTCTAAAAATTTTTTGGTCTCATATTTCACTTTTTCGTTTGGCACTTGTTTTCGTTTTTGTGGGTCTTTTGTATATTTATTATGGATATTTATTATGTTTGTTAATGGGTCTGTACAATCTTTTATATCATATGATATTTGATGCGCATCTCCATACATACACACATGTACGAGTATACGGGTGGATGTCTGTATGTGTATATATGATAATGTCTCTTAATGTTTGCCAGAATGGCTGAACGCATTTGTGAATTTTGATACTTGGTGTATTACAACCAACATGCACATGGCACGGCGTGTGTCTAATAAAAGATTTATAAACATTAAAGACAACTCGTGAGGATATAAGTACGATTAGTTGAATCATTTATGAAGGCGCTCGCAAACACGTGTAATTGCGATGAAATCACGAAATTGATATGAGTCTGGGGTGATCATAAACCGGTTTTTTGATTTCATTCTAATTATATTTCAGCAAGACAATTGCATTAATTTTGCTTATTACTTTATTGTTTTTAGACTTTATTTATATATTTGAACACATTCATTAAAGTTATGAAAAGTGATTTTAGTTCTTTATTCGGCTCAAGATTAATTTTCTGTTAGCAATTATATATTTTTGCTTATAGGCTATAATTCAAAAACTAGCGCAATTGATCATATTGACACAGAGCTCGATCGCGAACAGTCATTTACTTGGTTTATAGTGCTTCTTCTTATTCTCCATATTTAGCGACTGGAATAGGCAGCCTTATCTATTATACGCCGCCCGTAGAAAATATTTCCAAGCGCTTCGATCTTATGTACTTCTCCTCCAATTCGTCACACCAAGCTTCGATAGTATTTCAAAAACCTGGTCCTTCCAACGGAATTTTGATCGCCCTCTTCTGCGCCGTTCTTCGAGTTCGTTGTCGAAAACTTCCGTGCCTGACTCAGCCAGCGCAGTCGCTGTATATTAATGCGTTTGACCACGTCGATGTCGGCATATAACTCATACAGCTCACTGTTCATGCGACGCCGATACTCCCCGTCAACGATGATGGGTCCATATATTTTCCGGAGTATTTTCCTCTCGAAAATTGTCAGTAATCATCCGCTTGCGTCATAACCCAGGTTTATAGTGCTCGAGTTTGTTAATCCATAATCATTCATAATCACAAATATAGATGTAATGGAAAATTTTTGCTCGCTCTGGTCGACCATCAACGTACTCAACTGAAGTTGACATCGATAACGTGTAGGCAATATAGAGCGAAATACGTCATTTAAGTTTGAGGAAGGTAGCTATTAAAATTTCTGTGTCTTATAAATCAATTCCTACCATTTTACACGATTAAATCTCGTTACCGCTCGATTAGCTTCGATTAGCTTGTACAATGGTGCACAAATTTGTTTGTCTTTACTTAGCATATTGAAATACCTGATTTTTTCACAAAAGAGTTTTGAAATACACTCTTTTAAAAAACAGACTTGGGATCTGTGCATTTTACTGCTTTATAATTTGTGATGACTTAGAAAATTCTTCCACTTAACTACAAACATTTGGAACTGTTGAATTATTATTATGAAAAACAAAATATCACCGCATTCTAAATATATTATTGTTACTTTTGTGACCACTGTCATTCCGTGTAAAACATATTCCATAAACTATGTATTCTCAGCCGTTTCAAAAAAACTATCTGGATTTTAAAACGTCCGCCTTTCCGCGCATTTGTTGAAAACACGTTAAAAACAAGACCGCTTAAGTCGACAGAAGAGGCTGAACTTTTTTCTAGGAAACACCAATTCGATGGTGTTTTTGATTTGCTGAAAAACTTCTGTACGAATATGCAAATCGATGTACAAAATATCTCCATAAAACTTTACATTTTTCCAGTGCCCAAAAAATCAAAAGAAAAATGGATTAGGCGAGTTTCACACTCGTGTTTGTGGGATAACCAAATGAAGCTAAAGAAGAAAAGCGGATCTAAAAACACTTTTTGGTCCAAAACTAATACCACAGATGGCGGAAGTGGCGCTGAAGATATGATAATAAACCCCTGGCATCTAAAACTGGAAGTTAATTGGAAAAGTGGCTATTTTGTGTAATGGGGATGATAAATAAAACTTATTAGAAAATGACGTTAAGTAGGAGTTGCGTCTTGCATTTTTCCCATCATGAAATTCAACCTTGATGGAACACCGCCCATACTTTAAATCAAAACACCAACGAACAGGACCGTGCCTCATCACCAAAAACTAAAGCGAGTTAATTGGCATATGGTTGCTGAATTATTTACTTAATTAGATGGCGATCAGAATAGAATCAAATTGTCACACCAAGTTCTGAAAAAAAGCTGTACATTGAGTTGATAATGACTTTTGTGCTCTAGCACGATAAAGACTTTTATGCTCTAGCACGATATCAGTATCGCTATTCACCTCTCACATGTCATGGCTTGTAAGCCGCCGATATTCTCCGACACCCAGAACTGATTCGTCCGCTTTTGCCATAACCCAGGTTTGTACATTACACGGTAAGACAGGTAGGCCTATTGCCTGGAACAGATGAATTGTTTTTTTTTTTCGTCGACAGAAAGTTTTCTTATTAAATAGCGTCACGAGCCCTTGGAAGCATTTGTTCGCAGTAATCTCCAGGCTAATATCACTAGCTTTATTCAGGTAGATGCACTCATCTACGACTCCACAGTTATAGTTGTCAACTTTCACGCGACGTTCCAAATGAGTAGACCTTTCACCCTTTAATACATGGCGATGGCTCTTGCCATCGTTTGCCTGATTCCTTCTTAATGCTTGAGAAGGCTGCAGTAATCTTACAGTTTTTTGCCAATAATATCTTTATCAATAGCGTACGTAAATAATACTATATGATCCTTTTCAAATGTGATATCAGCTTTCCTCACAAGCACGCACAGCAGCATATTGAAGATGCCTAATCATAATTTATCGCCCTATCCAAATCCCCATTTGATGTAAAATGGCTCCCAAGGATTTTGCTCACCTTTACTGAAGACTTTGTCTCAGCCATCGCCATCCTACCGATGCTGCAAGCCTATCAAAAATGACAAACCATGGCCTCTACAACTTTTACGGTATTGGACTCTCAAAGGCAACTTTATAGTGAAAGAAGAGATGATGTATGTTGATCCTTCTTCTCCAGGATTTGTCGTAGTATGAATACTTGGCCAGTTGTAGATTTACCGGATCTAAAACCGCATTGATAAGATCTAATCAGGTCAAACGGAACAGATTTTAGTCTTGCACGTATTACAATCGAAGGAATCTTATAAACGATGTACAAAGCGGTATAAAAATGTTAGTCAAATGAACTGACTCACAAATATCTTTAACCCAAAGTCTTATAAAAAAACCCTGAATGAATTAATTAATTAATAAAAGAAGCTGATTTTTGCCAATTTGAATGTGTGGTACAATAAGATTTTCAATCATAGTACTAAACATCTGCTTCGTGCTCAATTATACTGAATGTAGTGCAATTGAATGAAAGAAACGAATTTAGAAATATGTGGGTTAAATGAAATTTCGATAAATCCGCCACTTCGTATGGAATGGGTATCGCAAGGTGGTTTATTTCTCCGATCTTAGTTCTCTGATCTTAGACCAACAAACACATGTTATGCGCCAAAATTGGCTAAATTTAGCACAACTGATTTAAATATATAGATGTAAGAAGCATGGCTACGAAACGTTTTCTGACCATATCTATCGTTTAAACGTTGAACTAACGTACGGTGATGTCAGATTTAACATATTTACACAGGTATTGCTATATTTCAGAGTTTAATTAATTTGTGAACGGAACCACTCCTGCTCCTGCGGGTAGTTAAATCAAATTTACTCATACCAGATTGTAGATCTTTTCATATCACTTACATCTCCGCACACCTAAAATACTCCTTCACTTATGTGTTGTGTTAAAACAAAAATAACCTCGGCCTCCCAATCCATTTTCAAAGTACATGTTTAAAGTTGTTAACTGTTAGTAGAGACTTCACGCTACCAAAAATTACACCCCGCAAACCGTCAACAGAAATTTGTTGTATTGCACGACTGCCACTTCC
>JAHXMU010027127.1:0-18616 GCA_019455685.1 Philornis downsi | reverse complement strand
TTTGACAATTTGCATATAATATAAATCTAGACAGAATGAGTAACCACAACCGTGTGATAAATGGCCCAGGAATACATCCTGTTTTCCTCGAACCGATTTCAGAGCTGGATAATCTATATACACATATACATACATACATATATAGATACACAACATTTTTATAACATTAGTATAGTAAAATTGTATAATGCATTTGTTATTGAATTATGGAGAAAATATGTTGCAATATTGTAATTTAATCAAATCGGCCTTAAGGCTCAAAATTACAATCCTGAATAAATAAATTAAATTAAATATATAATCTATATATAACATATATAATCTCTCATTGTCTTTGATTTATTAATTGTTACAGGATTGCAAATCACGTGAAATTTTGTATTCGACCCACAGTTGAACCACAGTTGCGATTATTGACCTGATTTTTAATTCCTCTCGAACCGTACTTTTGACTTACCTCAACGTTTTGCGTTAAAATATGTATTAAATTGGAACCTTAAGAGTAATCAGCAGCCGGGATTAAACCATTTGGAACGCATAGCTTTTATGACCCAGAATACGAATTTGGTATCTAAATTTTTTCAGCACTCCACATTTTTAAGAAAACTTGTTGCCATTTTGAAGGTAATTTCATTATGACTCTCATAGATATTGCAAAAAAAACTGGGACAGACGATTTTAACAAGCTTGTCTTGAGCTAAATCTGTTCACTATAAACAAAGCCTTCACGCTAAATGAAGCTTTCAATATCATTCAAAAACAATGGATTTATTTTTACTACAAGTTATAGAATCACTGTTACATTAAATTTATAGCAAAAACCCTCCTATGTAAACTGAAATTCATTCTTGGGAATTGTCGGAGTGGTTAATCCCCCTGAAAAACGCTACACGTGTGTTCAACAAATAAGGTGAATATTCAAATTTCGCGAGCTACGTACATTCGACTTTCGATTATTATTTATTTTTTTTTTTTTTTTTGATGGAGGCATAAATAAGACAAGTGTTTTGCGCATTCGGCGATTTTCTGCTACGCAAAAAAATGGATCAAAAAAGTTGCATCAAATTTTGTGAAAAAAATGGAATTAAGTGCTGGCAGTGGCACACGGTGAGAGTACTCTGAGTCAAAAAAAAAAAATGTTTACAAGTAGTGCAAGAGAAGTTGCTGAGGATGTTGGCATATCGCATAGTGGGATTGCTTCATACATTTTTGTGCAATAAATATAAGGAGTTGTCGTAGAGTCTTGAAATTCGGCATAGAGCGTTTTATGACGTAGAGTACCAAAAATATAAAGTTTCATGCAAATCGACCACGCCCATCGGCCACCGCCCATACAACTAAAAATGAAATTTTCGTATACATTTTTTTCTGTTAGGTAGAAATTCTTGTAACTTGGCATGGATCATCTATACTACGAAAACAAAATTTTTGGAAAGTTCCATCTAAATCGGCCACGCCCACCGCCCACCGCCCATACAACTCAAAATGAAATTTTCGTATAAATTTTATTCTGTTAGGTAGAAATTTTTGTAACTTGACATGGATCATCTGTACTACGGAAGCAAAAATTTTGGAAAGTTTCATCCAAATCGGCCACGCCCATCGCCTATATTATGCACCATATACGTGTTTTGTCTTTATTTCTTTGCTTAATTTGTAGCGTAATTTTTTGTGACTTTTTTCATAAAATTATAACTTTGTTCAGCAGTATAAAACATTATAAGGATTTTTTTCTATAAATCGCAATAATATACTCCCTTCCTTCATTTTATTGCAGTCAGAGCATAGAGGTCGCCGGAGCTAACCTTTTTTTCATCCAAGGAAAACTTAGAACACTGAAATTTCTAGGGCTTTTTTTTAATTTAAATAGTTTCGAAACTATTTATGCTATCCAGTTGTCTTTTTTTCTTAAAGAATCACAAAATACCATATTTTTAGAACATCATGACATAAAATAGTTAAACGAACAACAAATATGCATATACAGGCCCTCAAGTTGCATTAAAATCTTAGTCGTTTTGCGCTTTACTTCTCCCAAGCATTTTTAAGTAATTATTTTGCGATAAAAAATTATTTTTTTCAAAAAAGCAATGATGAATTTCTCTTAACTAAACAATTCCGTACAAAATTGCATCATTACATTTTTAATATTTTACAGTCGAAAAATAGACTTTTTGCATTTAGAATCTCACTGTGTATCGGTTGGCTCATGCCATACAATCTTTTCGAAAATTTTGGGCATAAAGCGTGTGACAGCGAAATTTGTTCCAAAATTGCTGAATTTTGACCAAAAACAACGTCGCATAAGCATTGCTCGGGAATTGCTGAATGACGTCAACGATGATCCAAATTTACTTAAAAGGGTCATAACTGGTGACGAATCATGGCTACGAGTATATGGTTATGACATCGAAACCCCAGCCCAATCGTCCCAATGAAGAGTCCAGGAGAGCCAGGACCAAAACAAAGCTCGTCAAGTTCCATCAAATGTCAAGGTTTTGCTCACTGTTTTCTTCGATTGCCGTAGCGTAGCGCATCAGGAGTTCTTACCACATGGTCATACTGTAAATAAGGAGTATTACATTGAAGTTATGCGCCGTTTGCGTGAATCAATACGAAAAAAACGACCGGAATTGTGGAATAAAGTTCATGGCTTTTGCATCATGATAATGCACCTGCTCACTCATCTTTGCTTGCGAGAGATTATTTGGCCAAAAACAACACCGTTATCATGCCTCAGCCCCCATATTCACCAGATTTGGCCCCCTGCGACTTTTTCCTGTTCCCAAGAGCGAAGAGACCCATGAAAGGACGGCATTTTGCGACGATTGAGGAGGTAAAAACCGTATCGCTGAGAGAGCTCAAGGATATGCCAAAAAGTTCATATTATAACTGCTTTGAGGATTGGAAAAAACGCTGGCACAAGTGTATTATATCTGAGGGTGACTACTTTGAAGGGGATAAAATAGAAATTGATGACTAAATAAATATTTTTTGAGAAAAATTAAAATTTACCTTATATTTAGAACACATCCCGTATGTGCTTCCAATGCAAATACCCAGCAAAATCAATTGTACCTTTTTGGTTAAGGCTGTGTAATTGAGTTCCGATCAAAAAAGACAACGGCATCGAACTGAAGTAGTCAAATTCGCGTTGAATCCAACAGGACCGTAAGCTTTGTTATATATTCAACAGATTTCGGTTAACATTGTTAATTGTTCGCTGCTTCTGTTTCGAAAGCTTGAACAGGCAACTGTTAAAATTGTTAGTAAGTATCGAAACTTTCCTTAGATTTACACCAGTTGTGAAACGCCAATGTTATATTAGTACTGCCTACACAAATGTCTAACAGTGGCAACAGCCTCATGTTATTGTGAACAGTTTGCCGAGCAACTACCAATGTCCTTACATCGCGGGGAGCGCAAAACCATTCCCAGTGGCTATGATAGATGGACGTATAAAAAGGAAAACTCAACAGATTCTGATTCAGTTTGTAAATGGCATTTAAAGCGGTCGGTTCAAGATTGTGAATAAAATAACAAAGATAGTGATATTCTGAAAACCGCAATTTCCTGTTAGAGACTTTGAACGTACTTTAACAAAAAGTGGATGCACTCAGAGCATAGCTAACATCATCAAGTCACACACTTTACAATGATTATGTGAATGTTTACACTCTTATGAATATCCTGACAACTTGGAGCATATTTCGTTCGGTTTGTGCTGCACAAAATCCACTTCAATATACAATATTTGCCCTATAAATGCGTGAAACTCAACAGGTTCAGGTTCAGTTTATTGTGAGCATTTAAAGAAGTTATTTCGAACATGTGAAAAAAAAAATAATTTCAAATAGAAGGCGAAATTCAAATCAAATTATGTTGTTCATTTGATACTGTTAGATATTAAATTCAAGAGTTTCAAAACTCACAGTGAAAACATTTATGGAATTTAAATGAGTGAATAAATTGGATTGACGTGTTCCAAAGCAAAATAGAAGTAATTCATTTGTTTGTTTTTTTTTTTATCAAACTGTAATTAATCGTTAAAATAAAACTAATTTCTTAAAATAGATATGCCTGCATGTACGAGTATGTGAGTGTTCATATATAGGAAATGTTTGTCAACGATTTGAAATCGAAACTGAATGATGAGAAAAGAATAAACATTATTTATTTGTTAAGCCTACAGATAGATGATAATTCGAAGTCAACAAGTTAACTTAGTAAAAGGAACATGTGCAGATTAAACTTAGTCCAGCGGCCGATTGTCGATGAAGCAGATAAATATGTGATACAATGGAAATACGTATTAGTGAAGTTTTATTTGTCGCCACTAGCTTAATTTTGTATGGGAAATTAAGCGACCAGCTATGCAAGCAGTTAACGTTTTTGTTTAAAGACTGGTATTATACGGACTTTTTACGATACAAAAAAGTGGTCCTGGAATTGAAAGCCAGCAGTGTCAGGAACATTTTTTCACACTGAGTTTTTTCTAAAGAGCTGATATAAACAATTGATTTCACTTTCCATTTCTAACAATTTTTTAAACTTGTTAACGTTTTATTTTAATAAGTTCAAATAAACAAACTATCGAATATATTATGACGTAAGAACATTTGTTCTGCCCATTTCAGTGTTGAAAAGCATTACAAAAACGTTTGTAATATCGTTTATTTTTTTTAGGAGAAAACAGTTTCTCGTGGAATTTTTTTTTTTTTTTTTTTTTTTTTTTTTTAAAACAAAAAAATATTTTCCAAAATAAAAAAAATTTTAAAAAAGGTTTTTAATTATAAACATTTAACCCGAAAAAATGTGAAAAAACGCGGTGAATATTTTTAGTGTTAGATTTCACGAGCATTTTTGTTTTTTTACATGGGTTTCACCGTGAAAAGTCAACATAGTACCAGCCTTTACGGCATAAATTGTTATTGTTACCACATTTACACCTGGCAATTCACGGGGAAGATTGCCATGGTTTATGACAAAATTAAATTAAAGCAGTTAGCAGTTTTCTTCGATAAAATGGCAGCGCAGTACCAGCCTTAAAATTTGCTACTACATCCATTTCACGAGGAAAAAATCTCTAATATATTGTCTCTTCATGAAAAGAGTAGTGCTGGCAGACTGTGTTTTTTTATCTTTTGTTGTTCCTTTCCTACACTGACATCGGAAGAACGCATGTTTTTACGTCATCATATGTTTGATAACGTATAACGTAACATATGTAAAATTGTGTTTTTTGTGTTAAAATTGTGTTATTGATGCAAAACATGTAAAAAAAAGTTAATAACGTCTTATGAAATGACAAATGCAACGTTGTTTGTAAATCTACAAATTAGTTTTAGACAAAGTTCTTCACAAAAAAAATAGTAACATCTGGTAAAAAATAGTACAAATATTAGCTGTTTAAGACTGACAAGTTAAGACTGGTATTGAAATCAAACAATCCTTCTTCCCATATGAACTTCATACAACAAACAATTCGTTTGCAAAAAAGTTGTATGAAAAGGGCAAAAAGAAGAGGAAATAGAGAAAAGTGCTGGGAACGCAATAATTTATAATATAAATTTCATCGACGATAATATATATATATAATAACTTTCCTTTTACCTTAAGCTATGTTCTTCTCATAAAAACAAAATTCCACGTGCTATTACTTGCTCGTGAAAAAATTTAGCGGCATTGCCAGCTTTTGTTGTAGTGATCTCCAACACTGAAATCGAAGCAGTTGATGATTTTACGTCATAATATGTTCGGTAACATATTGGTAGAATTGTTAAGTTGTGTCTTCCTTTACTGCTATTTCATTTCAAATTTACAAATGCATTATCGAACATATTGCTATATATAAAAGTGTACATTATTTCGACTTCAGTATTGGACGTCAATAAAAAAAGAAGTTGGCGTTGCCATTTAAAAAATTTTCATCGTGATAAAACACAGAATGGTCTGGTGGAAAATTTAGCTTCAAATTTCGCAACCATTTCTTATATGGAGTTTCACCGTGCAAAGTCAGCATAGTGCCAACCCTTACGGACTAAGTTGTTATTGTTTATGGATTAGTTTTAAATTCCAATTAAAGTTATAATTCCGTATGTTAAGACGAAAAACATACAAAATGAACAATTATAATAAGTGAAGTAGACTGTCAATGTAAATCACATTTTTCTGCTTTTAAGATACATAACATTTGTATAACATTAGTGTCGTAAAGTTTTATAATGTATTTGTTATCGAATTATGGAGAAGATACTTTGTAATATTGTAATTTAATCAAATCGGCCTTAAGGTTTAAAATTGCAATCCTGAATAAAAATAAATTAAATTTACTGATGCTCATCGAGAAGATTGCAATGGGGGGGTGAAAAAATTAAATCAAAGCAGTTAAAAGTTTTTTTTGGGGATGAAAAAATGAAATCAAAGCAGTTAAAAGTTTTCTTTGGTAACTGGTAGCCTAATGACAATTCGCCAATATTATCAATATTTTACCTTGATTATTCATCATGTTATTCACAGTGATTCAATTAATAGATAAAACAATTTACGTCGTCCAACTCTTATTTCAAAGTAAAACATTAATTTCTATTTCGAAGATGATGGTATTTGATGAACGTCATAATATTGGTAAACAAAAGAAATAACAACTTAAGGGAAGTTTGTGTAAAATCGAATTTATTCAATATTATTATTGCTCTAATTTATAAGGATAGTTACGGCCAATCTTCGGTCCAAAATTCAATATACTTCACAAAGTACATTTATTTTTAAAAACAATAAATTTTGACAAATTACATAATGCCTTCATATATTGGTACATGTAAGAACATAATTTTTGTTATTATTGCTCATGTTCTTCAGACACCTGTTATCGTCTAAGTCAAATTTCTGCATATTTCGGAAATTATAACAAACACCCGTAATAGCGATTGTTTTTAAAAAGAATTTAATACCTCACAACAATAAATTCCAAGTTAAGTCGTTCTTTCTTATAAGCAAATATACGAGTATAGTGATTGTAGCCAATACCAGATGTATACCTTAAAATGGCGTTACAATGATCCGAGCAATATCATCTTATGATCGTTGCATAACTACATCTGTGGTCACAAGAAAAAACGACTTAATTGGAGTTAATATAACGATTAATTTGTTTTTTTATTATTATCACACTTATTTTGACACTTCCATTTCCCATTTCAAAATTTCATGTAGTTCAATTTTTCCAAACAGACACTTTTAAAAAATTATGTATTATCTCTAAATATTGATATAGAATTAGAGCAAGTTTTTTATTGGTATTATTAATAGCACTAAGACACATTTTGAGTCTACTCCTAGTTTTGAAATTCCTTATATTTCTAAGGTTTAACCGATAACCCATAATAGTGATTTTTAGAAAAAAAATCTAAATATCACAAAGCGTTTAATCCCGAGTTATTCGTTTTTCCCTTCCAATTGATTTATCATACCCATGACCACATATAATCAAATTATGATATTTATTTTATAAAGAAAACTGTACAATAAATAGATTACAGCAATTGGAGAAAATCCTATTTTATTGAATATTTTTGATACCAATAAAGATTTTACGAATTTTTAGGCCCAAAATCTCTTTTTAAAATGGAGTTGACTGATCCCTTCGAAAGGCCAACACCATCAGCAAGGTCGCTAATTGTTAATCGACGGGTTTTGGAAACTAAATCTCAGATGAAGTTGATGGTCGTGCGGAGCGCTCTTCATCTTCAATTTTATATATAAAACAAATTATAACAAATTTCTTCCCAACAAAGTCTGTTCAATCAATGCAATTTCTTTGCTCAACAGAAACGTAAATTATGAAAATCGCTATTTGCGTTGTACAAAAAAACAATATTGACACTTCTGAAGGTGGTTTCAAAACTAGCCAGTAGTTTAAATAAAATAATTTTGGTGAAAAGTGGTAACCGTATGTTTTAAGTTTCAAGGGGCTAGTTGTTTTGTATTTTTGTTTGAGTCATCGAAACTAAACGATGTCAGTGAACTTGTAAACATGGAAAACATTTGTCACCGTTCTGTAATTCAATATTTCCATTTAAAAGGTCTCAGTCCAACCAATATTAAAGCCGCGCTAGATTCTACTCTGGAGTCTGATCCTCCTCTTACAACTATAAAATATTTGGTAGTAATTTAAACGATGCCGTACAGCTGCCAAGACGAACACGGTAGTGGCCGACCAATTAAAGTGTCCGCGCAAAATGGTATCGGATAATCGTTCGCTGAAGATGCGGGAGCTAACTAAAATGATAGGCATTTCAAAAAGTGCTATACATCGTATATTGACAGAAGATTTAAAGATGAGAAAGCTGTGCGCAAGATGGGTGCCGCGCTTGCCTTTAATAGAGCAAACACAGCGTCGTGAAGATGTCGTCAAGTATTTGGCGAAGTTTCACTGCAATAAAGCCGAATTTTTCCATCGATTTATAACCATAGATAAGACATGGGTCCACCATTTTACATCTGAGGCAAAGAAACAACCAAAGCTGTGGACTGGAATGGGAGAATTGTGTCCAAAGCAGACGAAGACGGTTCCATCGGCAGGCAAGGTCACGGCGCCTGCTTTTTAAGATGCGCAAGGGATTATTGATTATCTTCAGAAAGGAAAACGCTTCAACGACGATTATTATGCTAAGCTATTGTAGCATTTAGGTGATGAAATTATAGAAAAAGTCCGCATTTGGCGAAAAAGAAAGTGTTGTTTCATCAAGACAATGCTTCAGTTCACACATCCACTATTGCGATGGCTAAAATTAATGAATTAAAATTTGAACTGCTTCATCACACACCTTATTCGCCAGATTTAGCTCCCTCAGACTATTTTCTATTTCCAAACTTGAAAAAATGGCTCGATGGTAAGATTTGCCAACAATGAAGAGGTGGTGTCTGCGGTTGAAAACTACTTTAAGAAGTTTGACGGTTCTTATTGTAAACAGAGTATAGAAGCTATTAAATATCGCTGGAAAAAATATATCGAGCTAAAAGGAGATTATGTGGAAAAATGAAAACACTATTTTTCCAACTTTCTTGTGTCTTCTTTATTTGGTCTATTAACTTCCAGATTTTTGATATACCCGCGTAAATTGAACTGAAAACACTTATGAAAAAATCAATAGGATTATTTATGTCGGCTGCTCGACCAAGTTTGCGAAAAAACAACGTCGCCTTTTCCCTTCACTTTACCCTGACTATGAATCAAATCAATTTATATATAAATTTTCATTCGAAGTGCTTCGAACATTCAAGTGATTACCAGAAGATGAAACAAAATCCAAAGGCAAATGCGTCGCATTAGCCGACATGTTCCAATAAGCTATACAAATTGGAATAATATTAACGATTTCGTGGTTATAGTCGGTTCGTCGTTACAACTGACGCCGCTCTAAATAATTTCAATCGTAGTTATCATGTACATTCGGTGCAGGACTGCCATAAACTCCTTTACTATCCAGAGAACGAATATACTTTTTCTAACGCAACAAACTATATTTCAGCAGCAGCTTTTAGTCTTTTTTCCAAATTATTCTCTTGCAAATCTTTCGTCCAAATGGCTGTCAAAATGGAAAAAGTTATCAGCATCTGAATAATAAAATAACAATTATTATATTACACACCAATTGGCTAATTGTCAGGATATACAATGTTTATTGCCCTACTAAGTCAGAGACATACATAATAGTGATGCACCTCAATGTGGCGCGTTAGTCCATCTATCACCATTTAGATATCTAACAATCGTTTTGTAATGGACGAGAATATACGGCCTTTGCCACCGACAATGATAATATTGTAGGCTATTAGAGAACAAGGAATCTGAGTCTCTGAAATTCTCGAAGTATTAAAAAAATCATGTAAAGGGAATAAAATGGAAATGTATCGTAAAATTGAGAAGTAGAAACGCCAATATTTTTAAAATTTTTAGAATATTTCTCCAGGTATGAAGGCCTAATAAGATTTTCTTATTTAAGTAATAAGTTTTTCTTATTTTATATGTAATACAATGTATGAGAAAACTAAATACACTATTTCTCCAATAGATGGCTTTAGTAATCTGTATCTCGCATTATATTAGTATGCTAAGATTTCGTACTCAAAAAAATATTCAGACAATTTTGTAATTGCTTGACTCAGTATTGTTTGAGCGCGTGTCAAAAATGAACATCTGCAACGAGAAAATACCTCATATTTTAAAATTTTTCTTCGAAAATGGAAATGTGGATAATGTTTATAATCTTCATACTGATTCCGTTCGGGTAATTTTTATGTCAAAGATGCACCACGCTTTGTAAAGCCAACTGTCAAAAATATCAATGCAATAATAGAAGTCGTAAAGTCTAATCGTCACGTAAACACTGTTTTGATCGCCTGTTAGTTAAACATTGCACTAAAATCAATTTGAAACTGCTTGAATAAGGCTGGATACAACAAAAAGCTCGATGTATGGATGTTACACGAGTTAACGCAAAAGCACTTCATTAGCCAAATTTCTATCAGCAAATTGCTGCTGAATTGCAACAAAACCAATCCATTTCTAAAACAGACAATGAATTAAACGCAGACCACTTATCACAACATCAAGCGAAAGCAGTGGTGATCGAATCGCGGTTAGAGAGCGCAAATGGTGACCAAGCCTGAGATTCATCTACTATGAGCTGCTCATCTACGATCGACGATTTGGAGCTGTACTGTCAACAGTTAGACCGTCTGAAGGAAGCAATCGCCCAGAAGCAGTCAGCTTTGGTCAATAGGAGGGGAATTGTGCCTTCCATTATGACAACGCCAGGCCACACAAATCGACAGTGACTTGCCAGTAACTCCGGAAGCTTGGTTGATGTTCTTGTGCATCCATCTTATAGTCCGGACTTGGCACCAAGTGATTATAATCTGTTCCTGTTTATATCGAATGATTTTGCTGGTGAAAAATTCGCCTTAAGAGAAGCTTGTTAAAATTAAGTGCCCTAATTTTTTGCAAATAGTGACGAGAGTTTCCATCAAAGGGGCATAATTGAGTTACCTTCAAAGTGGCGACAAATTATCGAACAAAAATGTGCCAGTTTGACCTAGATCGGATCATTCTAACTATGCTAAACAAAGCCTTCAAAGTCCTACAAAAATTATGGATTTCATTCTCCTACACTTTTTATATTTATTATAATTTATACAGTTAACTAACAGATGATTCAACATTTTACATATCACTTTACAAAGAAATCGATTTGTGTCAAAAAAAGTCCATCTTTTTCCCGGAAAGTGGTGTCTTTCACCCACTTTAAGAAATTAATGGTGGTATTTTAAAAACGCCTCTTTTTTGTTTAGAAAATTACTGAAAAGCTTTCTCATATAAATCATTGCAACATAAATTCTATTTTCTGAAATTCAAATGAGTTTTTTTTAATATTTAACATAATTAATTAACATAATTTTTATATCTACTAATAAAAAAATACAAAAAAATTTTAAAATCTTTATATATATAATTCCACTGTACGGGCGTTGTCAGTGAACTCCTCCTAAACGGCTGGACCGCTTTGCATAAATTTTTGTATATGCGTCTGGGTGGTGCCCGGGATGGTTCAGATTTACAATTCGGTCCAATTGGACAAAAGGGCGTGGTACCTTCCATACAAACAAAAAATTAAAAATGAATTATTTCTGCTCCTGCTTACGGTATTTGAACAAAATTTGGTGCGTAGGTTTGGTGTACATATCTTAAGAGCTACTGCAAATATGGGCGGGATTGGACAATGGGGCGTGGTACCTCCCATACAAACCATAAATTAAATATCCAATATTTCTGCTCCTGTTTACGGTATTTGAACAAAATTTGGTACATCGGTTTGGTGTACATATCTTAAGTGCTGCTGCAAATATGGGCGGGATTGGACAATGGGGAGTGGTACCTCCTATACAAACCACAAATTAAAAAGCAATTATTTCTGCTCCTGCTAACGGTATTTAACAGAATTTTGTTTAACATTGAAACATTTCCAATAAAAATGAAATTTGAAGGCAAAGCAACGTTTGCCGGTTCGGCTAGTATACTATATATTTGTATATGTAGAATAATATATATATTAATATGTTTTAACAAGTTGCGCCCCAGCGTCTGAAATAGACATTATAGAGGCAAATTGGCAACAGAATTCAATATCTTTTACAATTTGATACGGAACAATTTTAAATTAAAAATTTTTTAAATTATTTCAAATTTTGTATACAAACAAAAAAGCTTAAATGAGAATTTCTTCAACATTCTCCATTAAGTGATTTTTCAGAAAATTTTTTAATGTTGAAATATTATTAGCGATTTTTAAATTTTGAGGTAAATTATTATACGCATTGCTGCCCGAATAATCAATTCTCTGCTTGGTAGTTTCAAGTCTACACTGCTACTTTCAAGTTACTACTATTTCTGGTACTAAACACTTGTTGCTTGATAGCAAAACGTATAGTGTGATGTCCCATATTGTGTTAACATTTGAATATATACTCGTACATAAGGAGTTTCATTTGATGAATACCATGCACAGGTAAATTGCTGGGGAATATGTTTCTATATAGCGAAAGTGTTGAATATATTAAAGGCAGACTTGCCACAGCTTTCAAGGCTTTGTTTTGAATTCTTTATAAAGATTTCAGTTCTACAGTTTTTGTTTGTACCCAAACAACCAAACCAAAAACAACCCTATAATTCAAAATACTTTGTATTTAAGTTTCGTATATCAAAAGCTTCTGTGTTCTATTAAACTTATTTTTGAATTTATACAAAATACCCACTACTTGAGCTGATTTGTTTTTTAAATGTTTAGTGTGTTTATCCCAGCACAGATTACCTAGTCCTGCCATATGTTCTGTTACACAATTTCCAGCGCTTATCGTTCAAAACTTCTTGCAGGAATAGAACCGTTAACTTTTTTTTTCAGAACACATGCACTGATTAGTGAAGAATACTAGTCAGTTTGGTTTCAGTTTGCAATCTATTAACATGGAGTGGGGCGTTAAAGAGAATCGAGTCGGCTTAATAGCGTTGCATAAGTGCGGAAAATGTGCTGGCCAAATTTTCGAGTTGCTAAAACCACTCGGAATATCAAGAATGTTCGTTTATCGTGCTATTGCTCGCTTCGGCGAATTGTCTGGAGTAGAAGACAGGCCAAAATGTGGTCGCCCGCGCGTTGCCCGTACGAGTGCGGTAGTAAAGGCAGTGCGTGAAAGAATTCGGAGAAATCCCCTTAGGAAGCAGAAAATCATGTCCAAGCAATTGGATATATCAACCAGATCCATGTTTAGGCTGATTCGGGATGATCTGCATATGAAAGCCTATCGTCGGTCCACGGGGCATCTTCTACCTCCTCAGCTAAAAAAAATTAGGCTGGAAAGATGCAAGCGACTTTTGCAGTGCACGCGGACAATGGCCATGAAAACATTCTGTTTACGGATGAGAAAATTTTTACCGTCGAAGAAGTTTTCAACAAACAAAATGACAAGATTTATGCCACTTCGTCTAAGGAAGCGAAAAAAGTTGTTCCAAGGGTTCAACGTGGCCATCATCCCTCTTCCGTAATGGTTTGGTGGGGGGGTCTCCCACCTTGGTGTCACATCCCCCCATTTCTGTGAAAAGGGCGTAAAAACTGGTGCAACAGGACTCTGCTCCTGCGCACAAAGCTAAAACCACGCAGGAGTGGCTCAGAGTCAATATTCCTGGCTTTATAGCAGCAGAAGATTGGCCATCAGGGAGTCCAGATCTCAATCCACTGGATTATGCTTTGTGGTCAGAATTGGAGAATATGGCTTACAAGACTCTCCACAGAAATTTGGGAAGCCTTAAAACAGCATTAACCAGAGCAGCGTCCTCGATCTCCATGGAAATCGTACGTTTGAATACGATATGAATATTGGGTTTTTTTATCGCGTTTTATATTTGTAACACAACATATGGCAGGACTAGGTACTTTATAGAAATATACCTAAATACTGGACACAATCGACTTCTTGGATAATGTTACCCTCAATAAACAGGGTGTCCGTCGGGAAGGAATACTACTTTGTTTTGCCGTCATTTTGATAAACATTAGTCTTGACAGTTCATATTTGGCAGTCGTGAAGTAGAAACGTGGCAAATTTATTATGGAAAAATATTCGATAAACCAACGTGTTTTAATCGTTAAAATATTTTATCAAAATCAATCATCGATTACTGTGACGATGAGAAAGTTACGCGAAATTTTTGGGAGAAACAACGTGCCAACAATACGCACTATTTATCGTGTAGTGAATGATTTCGAAGAATGAGGGTCGGTAGCTGATAGGGCCAAGCATGAACTATAAAGTACTGCAAGATCGACTGAAAACATTACTGCTGCTCAAGAAAGTATTAAAAACAATCCATCAATCTCAATTTGACGCCCTGCTCAGGAGCTTGGTATTCAAAGAACAACTTTGGCCACAATTTTGCACAAGGATTTGCATTTGTTTCCATGTAAGATCCAGTTGACACAAGAGCTTCTTCCACAAGACCATTTACGCCGCCGTACATAAGCCAATAAGATATAACAGCTCGCTCATGGCAACCCCGATTTTCATGAAAAAAATCGTAATGAGTGACGAGGCACATTTTCATTTGAATGGATATGTGAATAAACAGAATAGTCGGTTCTGGGCAATGGAAAACCCTTAAATTATTCATCAGTCACCCTTGCATCCATTAAAAGTGACAGTCCAGTGTGCAATTTGGTCAGGAGGAATCATTGGACCTCACTTCTTTGAAACTGAAAACGGCATAACGGTAACTGTCAATGGTGAGCGATATCGTGATATGATACAAAAGTTTTTAACGCCAAAACTACATGCTTTGGGCTTGATTGACATGTGGTATCAATAAGAGGGTGCCACACCGCAACAGCCAGGATTACAATCAAATTACTGCGAGACCTCTTTCCACAACAAGTTATTTCAAGAAATGGTGATGTTGATTGGCATCCACGGTCGCCAAATTTCACTGCTCCGGACTTCTTTTTGTAGGGATATCTGAAAATCAAGGTTTATGCAAGCAAACCAGAAACGCTTGAGCAACTTAAACAAAATATTCGTGATGAAATTAATTAAATACCGCGTAAAATGTGTGAGAATGCAATGGAAAATGGTAATGAAAGTGGCTGGCATTTGTGAGGATAACAGAGGCAGACATTTATCTGATATTGTATTCCATACATAATTGCCTACATTAAATAAAACATTTATCAATATAAGATCCATTCTCTTTCAACTAACCAAAAATTATAAACAAACAAAGTAGTATACCTTACCTGTATATAGTAGAATGGTTGTTGTGATCACGATAAGGCTTAAATCGTATCAACTTTGTTTTTATGGCATTTAGAACTAGTTTGTTTATTTAAACAAACTCATATAACAAAGACGTGTAGCGTTCAATATGCAGTCTGGCAACGGTCTCGTGCTGGTAAGGGTATATAAGGTCAATTCAAGGCTTCCTATATTATTGAGATATATTTTGAATAACAAGGATCCAAGTACACTACCTTGTGGTACATCATATTGAACATCTTGTAATGAACTTTTCTTCTTCTTCTTATGTGGCGACTGGAATAGACAGCCTTGTCTATTAGACGGCGCCCGTAGAAAATAATTCCAAACGCTTCGATCTTCTGCGCTTCTCCGCCAATTCGTTACACCAAGCTTCGATAGTATTTCAAAAACCTAGTCCTAGTTTTGGTCGCCCTCTTCTGCGATGTCCATCGAGTTCGTTGTCGAAAACTTTCCGTGCCGGAGTATTTGGGTCGATCCGCACAGCATAACCCAGCCAACGTAATGTAATGAACTTTTACAACTATTAAAACATATAAATTGTTTTCGGTTTCGAAGGTAGCTGCATAAAAGAGATATGTCTTGTGGAGAAATTCCATAAAATTTTAGTTTTCCTAACAAATTGTGATCAATTTTAGCTAGTAAGGTTAGTACTAGTAAGGTTAAGAAATTCCAAAGCATAAGTGAAAACTAAATTTTTACGTCTCTGAAAAATAATTGCATTATTTTTAAATATATTTGATTATACAGGGTTATCCATTTAGTTGTTTCAAAACCGCGGGTCTGGCAAGGCTGTCAGCAGTTAAATACATGTCATCTGAGGTGCTATTTATTTAGTGAAAGGTTTGCCATTTACAGATAGCATCGCTTAATAACCGAAGAACGCGTAAAAAGCTATTGCTTCCGGAAAAAGTGATCGTCATTGGGCCCTACATTTTCGACAACTACCTCAAAAGGATCCACTGCTGCAACCAATTCCAAGGCGGTCATTTAAATGGCATTGCATTTCGCACATAATGACAAGGCATTACAATGAAATAAAAGTTTCATCGAGATCACAGCCTTATATGTGTTGACTACATAAAATTAGGTACTACCAGAGCGGTCCCAAAACTAGCCGGCTTAAGAAAGAAGACACAAAAACGTTAGCAACATTTTTTTTTATTTCTCAACATAGTCTCCTCTTAAGTCGATATACATTTTTCCGGCGATATTGAATAGCTTCTATACCCCGTTTATAGTAAGAACCATCAACCTCCTTAAAATAGCTATCAACCGTAGGCTCCACCTCTTCAGTGTTGGCAAACCTTTTGCCATCGAGCCATTTCTTCAAGTTTGGAAATAGGAAATAGTCCGAGGAAGCTAAATCTGGCAAGTAAGGTGCGTGATAAAGCAATTCAAACTTTAATCCATTAACTTTAGCCATTGCAATATTGGAACTATTGGACTAGATGAAGATGCTTCTTGATGAAGCAGCATATTCTATTTCGCCAAATGCAGCCTTTTTCCATAATTTCATCACCTAATCGCTGCAATAAATTAGCATAATATTCGCCGTTGATCGTTTTTCCTTTCTAAAAATAATCAATATAAAATAATATAATCTCATGTGCATCCCAAACAGACGCTACGACCTTGTCCGCAAGGATGGAAAAGCCTTCTTTGGACACGATTCTCCCATTCCAGTCCACTGCTTTGAATGTTCCTTCGCCTCAGGTGTGAAGTGGTGTTCCCATTCCCATGGTTATAAATCGCCAAACACTTTACTGAAACAACTTCACGTCACTGCTTTTGTTCCACTAAAAGCAAGCGCGGCACCCGTCTTGCGTACGATCATCCAATACCATTTTGTGGATTTTCTTAACCGTGTCTGACGTGGACATCTCAATTGGTCGGCTACTACGGAGTTCATCTTGGCAGCTCCTATTGCCTCGTTTAAACTCTGTTACCCAATATTCAACAGTCGAAAACGAAGGAGCAAACTGTTTCAGAGTAGAATCTAGCTTTGCTTTTTGTTTTTTGATGCATTGGGACCTTTCAAATAGAAATATTGAATTACATATCGGTAACCAATTTTTCCATGTTTACAAATTCACTGAGATCGTATTCTTTTGATAAAAGTATTAAACAATGTGGCGCTTTTCGCCAAAATAATTTTTTTAAACTACCGTCACCATCTACACGTCATTTCGGCATGTTTTGGGGCCGCTCTTGTTGTTCTCATCGTGAGGGAAAAATTTCACGAAACGTTTGTTGCCCGTAAAAAAATTTCGCGGCATAGCTGGCTTTTCTTGTACTGATTTCCAACACTGAAATCGAAACAGCTGATGTTTTTACATCATAATACGAGTATGTTCGATAATATGAGTTAATTGGCGTCTTTCTTTATTAATATTTCTGTTCCATGTTTACAAATGTATTGTCGAACATATTGCGACATAAAAGTCTACATTATTCCGACTTTAGCATTAGGAATCAGAAAAAAAAGAGGTCGAAATGAAATAAAAAAAAAATGTAGTTTCAAATTGCATGGTCGGAATTTCACCGTGAACAGTCAGCATAATATCAGCCTTAATGCAGTAGGTAAATTGTGGAAATGATAAATATTCAAAAGGAATTATCGAAATTTGTGATTAAAGAGTTATACGTTTCGGCAAAAGCACTGTGTTTTTTTTTTCCAACAGTAAAAAGCTTCAGTGTCGCAATTTGATCGAATTCAAATTTCAATTTCAACTAACCTATAACACAGATAAAGATTATTAGAAATAAATGGAAGTCAGGGTCATAAATCAAATATGGGTTTTTATTTATTTATTGTGCAGAAATTTATACTTTTAATGCAGATATGCAAAATGTATAAAGATGTAATCTTACGTCATACCCTATTACAAAAATAAAGCTAAGAGTGATATGTAATATGCATGGATTACGCTTATGAATGAAAAAAACTAAATTTTCTGCAATAAGTTTACATATTTTGATTCGTAACATTTCGCGGAAAGTGTTCCGGGATTTCCCGTCCGAAAATTCTCAGTATGCATTCTCTATTAGTTGTCATCCAATGATATTTTTTTTTTTTGCCATATGATTCGTTTTTTTACCATATCATCGTCGATAGATATAATATCATGTTGGTATCGTCCTTATATTGCTCACCCCTTTTTCATTTGACTCATTTTGTACATGTGTTGTTGTTTTTATAACACAGGTTGCATTTATTATATTGTTTTAAACACACTTTTGCTTATTTACTTAA
>JAHXMU010027125.1:0-15069 GCA_019455685.1 Philornis downsi | reverse complement strand
ATATATATATATATATATATATATATATATATATATATATATATATAGATATAGATTTTTGAAAATAAAAATAATGGTTAATTATAATTTTTAATTTCTGTTATAAAACTCAAAAATAATTATTATAATTAATTTCTGTAACAAACACAAAAAATAATAAATATTTTGGATATGTATAATAAAGATCAATAAATAACTATTAAAAATTGTTTATATAAATATTGCTCACAACTATTGCGGTCTCTGGCTTGAATATTCGGATTTTCTTCAGTTGATGTGAACTAAAATTTCACTTATATGTGGTAGGTGAAATACGATCGGACGTTTTAGTTCGTTATCAGCAAAATATGTTAAATTAACCATACATTTTTTCAAAAAACGAGAATTTAGTATACTAAAACGGTTAACATAGCCCACAACAACTGTATCCTGATGCCAAAAACATATGCAAAATACTGATCTAATCTCTTAACGTGTCTGAATTTGTCAATCGGAGCTAAAAAAAAAGTGTTTGTTATAAACAAAGATCGATTTAAGTGTGTTCGCTATAATCTATATATTTGATATTTACTAACATACACAATTAAACCACGCACATAGTTAATTTCAACGGTATCCATTGCCAACTAATGTAATACAATTATTTAGTAGTAGCTCACAATAAATTCCTTTCTGTTTTGAAAATATATGATATTTTGGTATTACATGAGTATATTACAACTCTCTGAAAACATTTATCATATAAAAAAGTAAATTGGAAGACAGTTTTCATACAGAAAAGTGTCTTAGAAGGAAACTACGTTAAAGTTAACTGTTTGTAAAGTAAAAATCTCTTTGAAGACTTTACTTATTACAATATTACTTGAAAACCCATAGGCAATAGTCTAGAAAATATTTGACTAATGAAAAGAAACTACTACATAAAAAGTGCTTCCTAAAAAATATTTAAACAAAATATATCTTTCAATGTTTTTCAAAAAGATATGCGCCGGGCCACAATTTCTACATGAGCATTCTCTTCCAAAACTTAGCAATAGTGTTTTGTATACGAACATATTTTTCTTAAGGAACTTCTTAACAAATTGTCACCCAAAAGGCGTTTTTATATGAATAGAGTAGAGAATAGAATACAACAGAATAAAAGTGCTTTCGAACAAATTTTTCTTTTTGAAATGTGTCTTGCGGAGCGTATTTCTTTGTATGGAAAATGATTGTATGTAAAGAATTTTCTTAGATGAAAAGTATCAGCGACAACATGTTTTTTACATATTGAATTGCTAAAGACTCTTTTCAAACAGAAAGTACCATAAAAGACTGTTTTCATACAGGAAAATATCAATAAGAACAAATTTTCGTACAGAGAAGTGTCATAGAAATGATTTTTCGTGGCAAAGTATCATATACTCGTGCTTTTCAAGAACAGGAATCTTGAGAGATACTTTTCTTATGGAATAAAGTTAGAGAATAATGTCATTGAAGACAGTGATCTTATGGAAGAGTGGCATTGAAGACATTTTCCTTATATAACAGTCTCAATGAAGATATTTTTCTTATTAAAAATAGTAATTGAAAATACTTTTCTTACAGAGATTTGTCATAAAAAACTCTTTTCGCACAGAAAAGTATCAAGGGAGATATTTCTCCTATAGAAAAGGGTCATGGAATATACGCTTCATGTAAAAAATGGTATAAAACACTTTTCATAAAGAGAAGGTCCCGGAAAACAATATTTTTGCTAAGCCTGTTAGAAGACACAGGTTGTAAAGAAACGCAACTTTTAAGAAACTTTCAATGAAAATAATTATCGTTGAAGATACTCTTCGCTTTCATTTACGAGTACATTAGCGTTTGAGAATACATTTTTAGAATTTAACTTGGAAGTCAATATTATTGCAGAAAACTACCTTTAATATATGAAAAGGATCCTACAAGACACTTTTCTGTATGAAAGGTATTTCCTTAGAACCTTCATCACATGTTAAGCGTCATCGAAGACACTTCCTCCAAGGAAAAATTTATCAAAGAAATACTTCATCTTAGAATCGGATAATTGTTTAAACAATTATTAAACTTACTTTCGACAAATTTTTCTCGATATTTCCAATTTCTACTGATACTATCAGTAGATGCTTTCAAAAATTAGTAATTTAGGTAGAGTAGTAGTAGGTTTACTTTATACAAATAAATAACCTACTTTATAATAAATAAGCTCCAAAAAGACGTTTTGTGCTTGAAATTATTTTGTGGGTATTTTCATTATGACAATTTTAAAACAACAATAACATTTGTCAACATTTCAACCAATAAAATGCTCAATATACAACGAATATAGTAGTTGTCAGCAACTAGAGTAGTTATTTATGTTATCGGAAATCAACTACTGTTTTCTTCAACTACACAACTACGAAATTTTTTCGATGTAAAAAACTATACTTTATTGACACTGTTAGAAGTTACTTAAAATGTTTAAAATCGTAAAAAAAGTTTTATTACAGTTGCAACCAGAGTTTTTGTATCCGAAACCACATGCTGGTTTTCTTAAAAGTGTAATGACATGGAGGTTAGTACACACGACTATAATTCACATAATCGCGGATGCAAACCTCGATACAAGCACCTATCATTATTTGATAGGCGGTCACCTCGATGTATTTGACGAACACTTTGAGTAGTCGAGTAATCGACAAGTCTAGTAAATGCTTGTCAAACTGTGATGTTCGGAACTGTAGTTAAAATTGTAGGTTTAAGTGAGTCTAAAAATAAATAGAATGCGAGTAAGTTCACTAAATATGAGGAGCTTTCCCATATTTCATCAATTGGATCAAAGAAAATTAGTTTTTTTTTAGTTTTACATTTTCGAATAAACCGTTATTTCACTTCGGTTATCCGGATTTCGAAATTTTTCAGAAAAGTATCGCGTGTAGAGAACATTTTTCAGATTTTTTCGTTCCGCGTGAAATCGGTAAAAAATTTAAACTTTCTGGCTTCTCAGGGTTTAGAAGAGAACGTATCCAATGTAACATTAAATCACATTATACTTTATGTTATCCTATTTGACCACATTGTGAATTGTTAATAAGAAAAATGTCAGATAGTATTTAACGAAAGCTACAAATTGCACTTGCAATAGCCTTAACATGAAACCAAAATTCTGTTACTCTGCACAGCTCAAGCATGCATACCGCTTAACCAAATAAACTTTCCTTAAATTTAAATTTCTTTTATTTCTAAAATGACTAACAAATAATTTCTCAAATATCTTGAGAAATCATCTGATTAAAGGCACCATAACATTCATCAGCAGGTCGACTTGCCTTCACAGCGGTACAGGAAGATTACTTCAATTCCAAAATATAGCCCACAACCTACTCTATAAATTTCCAACAGGGTCCCTTTGTCACAGAAAATTGATTACAACAATAACAAAACAGTCCATTTGACCAATCTGCATTCAATCTTCTTCTGCTTCTATTCGTGGTCCTTCGAGTCGGAAATTGTGTAAACATGATGTTTATACTTATCTTTTTTTATCAAACCTTGCTAAAAATTAATTTTCTAAAAATGAACTTGAATAAACATTTTTTGTTTAAATCTTTTTTTTTCGTCTCTTGACAGAATTAACTAAATAATACTTGGGAAATTTATGATGGAAAGGCTCAGCACAGAACAAAGAACCAAAGTTGTTCAATTTTACTTTGAAAGTCAGCATTCGATTATTCAGATAATATCGAAATTTCTTTCATGTTCGAAATGCTCCTAGCGCTCCAACAATTTACCGATTGGTTCAGCGTTTTGGGCAACAACGGGCTGTCTGTGATTTTCCGCGTGCTGGAAGATTTTATGCAGTGACTATGAGAATTTGCACGTCATGTTCAACAAGATTGGACATTTCTGCGCTACGAACTATCAAGCTCAGCTTGAGCTCAATTCGTTTGCTCGTTTTCTTTTGTTTCTATTTTGAAATGAAAGCATTCACCACGTTTCAGAGCCGGCTGGTTATCAGTGCCGGCACTCATACATCAAATATAATTAATTGCCTTATATAAACGCCTTATATTAGGAACTTTTAAAACCGGTTTGCTTACCGCCGGTTTGTTTAGCCATAAAGTTCCATGTAGAATGGTAAACGCCAAATTGAATAATTAGGACAATTCAATAATAGAAAATTTGAAGAATATTAATAAATGACTGAATGAAGCATTAAATAATAATAAAATAAATGAGTAATCTGAGAATTTAATCGGTGCTTCGTGCCTATGATTATGGCTTCAAATCCTGGTACAACGTCGAGTAAATGCATAGGTTTGACTGAACTACATATTCCGTCACCATTAGCTCTCTGAAGGGAGCTAATAGACAGGAGTAGACGCTCGATATGTTATTGTATTGTTTACAAGCCTACGGAAGAAAGCATATCATCTTACGCCCCAGTTAAAAAAAGTTATCGAAATGGAATTTAAACGCAACAGTGTTATTGCTTTGTATTTGACTGGAAAATGGCAACTATCCATCAAAAACGCCATGGATGTGGACCTCAAAAAGAACAACATCGCCAGAAATGATTTGTAAAGTGAAGGCCAGAAACCGACTCAATCCACGACAAAGCGTGGTGCAAAATTTTAATGTGTCTGTTCGTTAAAACCTAGCTTCATTTCTTCAAAGCAGTGGTCACTATATTCGTCGGACTTAAACATAATGGATTTTTTAACACAGTCCATTTTGGAGGCCAAAGTATCAACAAAAAAATGTGAGGTGCTCAACGACTTAAAGATTACTCTTAGTCAAAAATGGTACAAAATTCTATCAGCCCTCATTCGAACAGCGCTGAAGCCTTCCCGGGCAGACTCGTTTCTTTACACGTACCTATATTGATTCCGTGGCTACATCGAATAATAACATTTTTTTCTAAAATTTTAGTACAGAAAATCAAAATTAATAAAATTACAGCATTCTTAATTGATGATACTTCGGACACCGACTCCTGCATAAACGTTATAAAGGATATTAAGCTGTATTTATCTTCCTGCCTGGCGGTCTAGTCACCATGACAGTTTTCGTATTTCCTTCTTAAAACTTAGTCCATCCTAATATTCTGCCAGATAGTCACTGGAATCAAAAATTTGCCATATTCAACGGCCACTTCAAGTGATTCCATTTGACTAAAATTTAAACTTTCTTTTTCATTTATGTATGTACAATTTTTGTAATCTAATATTTAGACTATTTTTTACCAATTATCCATTGTGGTACCTCCCACATAAATGAACAAAATTCAATTTAAGTCAGTGCCGCTCACTTGAATAGCACCCCTTTAAATATTTTTCTAAGCTTGATTTTTTCCAAAACAATAATTATAGCGAACTGGTTGTGCTTTTATATAACATAAATTTTCTTTCATATTTATGAATTAAGTACTAAAACATTAAACAAAAAAAATCAGAAATTCAATTTCAGTTTTTGGTTCATTTGAATGGTTTATTTTTGAGTCTCAAGCGTTGCGAGTGTGCTGCTTTGAAAATAACTCTTTTTACCGTTAATACACTTGCACTTGCGCCAGCTTTTTCCTTGATTTTGGCAGCAGAGTCGTGTGAATTTGAGGCATATCTCAGAATAGCCCTCTTGCCAGCGACTTAATAGCACTTGCTGTTCGACCTTTCATATTATTTCCATAGCCTTCAGTGTCACGTAAATAAGTATGTCGATATAACTTTTCGGCTTCTATTAGTTTTTCTGGATATTTGATGAATAGAAAGTCCACACTCCTTGTAGGTTTTAATTTTGGATCTTTCCTCGACGCTCAAGGATTTAGCTCGGCCCATTTTACTTAACATCGATTGTTTTACTGTAATCCGATATGACTTATGATGATCTACAAAAGACTTTCACACTTAAACTTATTACCACGTGAGGGGTACTATTTAAATGGACCAAAAAAGAAGAACACATTTTTCACTGATTTAAAAGAAAAGAACGAATTAAAATAACGCGACACTTCCATTGCAATTTTTTGTAGGTGATGTGTGGAGGTAGGAGAAACAAATAAGTAAAAACTGAACAGTTATGTGAATTGTACTTTAAATAGTAGTCACTATTGGTTAATAATTAGGGGGCGCTATTCAAGTGAGTAGCAGTGTATCAAATATTTGGCAAATTTAAGCCAACTGATACCCCTACTCATCAATTGATCAACTCAGCGAAATTCACCAATTTCTCTATACTATTTGTAATTTCCAAGCTGCTGTATTCTAAAATGTTGTCCATGATATGGCATTATAAAGTTTGGCAAAATTTGAAAAAAGTTGGATTTTTAAATACAAACTCAACAATTAGTATCAAACAATCTTCGCCAAAAATGGGATTTTTAACAAATTACTTTGTGTAGGATTATACGTTTTTCGTTTTCAAGTAAAGTTAAGTGAAACATACACATAGCTATGATTTCGATTAGCTTTTATTTCGTTATAATGCTTGTCATTATGTACGATATACAATGCCATTTAAATGACCGCATCTGGATTTGTTGCAGCAGTGGATCCTTTCGAGGCAGTTTTCGAAAAAATACGGCCCAAAGACATCTCCAGACCATAATGTGCACTTTTCGCTTTTTTCGGTTGCCTTGTTTTTTCTAGAATCAGTTCTGTGTTCTCCAAACGCCATATATGACAATTTTGCTTGTCGACGTAATCACCTAGTGAGAAATGAGCTTCATCGCTGAAGAAAATTTTGATTGATTGCAAGCTCACGTTTGAATCACCACTTATGTGATAAGTTTTAACTATTTTTTATCACCACTTATGTGATAAGTTTTAACTATTTTTTACGCATTCTTCGGTTGCTAAACGAATCGATATTCGGTAAATAAATAACACTTCAGATGACAGCATTTAACAGCTGACAGCCTTGCCAGACCGGCGGTTTTGATTACTGTTCATTTATGGCGGCGGTTTTTGAATTTAAAGACGTTTTATAATATAATAATTTTATAGTTTTTTTTTTTTTGTGCAAAAGACAAAAGAACACAGTTTAGGCTTTAAAGTGTTCTAAATGTTGTTATCTTTCAAAATGCTAAACATTCCTAATTGATACAAATATACACTATTTTCCGCAGATTTTGTTTTTTAGTGTAATGGCTTCTTTTACAAATTAAATGAACTTTTATTGCCTCTCGAAAACACGTTTTTCCAAATAATTCGGACTTCTACTTGCTGTATAATTAGAAAAAAAACCGTAAAAGTCACAGAAAAAAATGTAAAAGAATATATTCTGTCATGTATCTCCCAAGTTGTAAGAGATAACAGGGACAAGTAAGCATATTTTTGAGATTTTTCATTTCAAGGGTAACTGATATAAACAATATCAGGATCAAATCAGGAACGTAGTTTTGGTAACACAACATTTTTTCAAACTCGAGGTACCGTATTTGAGACCGCCACTATGCAGCTTTTCTTATAATTGGAGTATTGATTATCCGAACATAAGTTCCCCAACATATGTATGTATGTATCAAAAACGTCTTTGTAATTTCACCAAAATATGTCAAACCGTTAAGGAGCAATATAATGCTTACCCTTTGTTTCTTGTCTACCCCCGCTATGCTTCATTCCTCTTACATAACGTATTGCTAAGCATCTCTTATCATTTCATGTGCAACAATAATCAGGACCAGCATCTGGTTCATCCTCCAACATTCATCTCATCTGCACAGACAACGCATCAACAGCTGTTTTGGAGGTGGCAGCCCAGCTTTGGTAAACTGAATCCATCAGCTGATTATGCAAAAAGAACTGGTTGTTGCATCAGCCATTTAAGTTTGTTCCTTAGAAATGAGAAGAAGAGAAGAGTAGGAAAATAAATAAAAGTCCAAACTGATACTCGTACATTTAACTACCAAAAATATTGCACACTTAACAAGCGCACGCGCAAATTGTTATACGTTTTGAATTCGACATACATACATATATCGATGGTACCACTAACAACTAAGCGTATTTGAAGCAGGCCGCAGCACTGTGTGACTTGGGTAGACGGACCCCCAATAATGAATCATTTCTTCTTACAATAAACCGGTTGCTAGAGATACGAACGGAGCGAAACCTATAACGTTTGTTGTTGATTGGCTCCGCTTTGTATTCGTTAATGAAAAACACGATGAATTTGCACAAATTGACATGTGACGACTATCTTCCCTTGACTACTCACATCTTTTGAGATCATTCTTTGTAGGTTATAATCGATAAAGAATTTATGTAGATCAAAAATGCTCGCAATATGTTGACTAACTGTCTGGGTTTGCTTAAGAGCTGTACTGGGAAGAAGGTAAGATAATACCGGAATGAGTTCAATTTTTGCCATGTTACAAAGCACAGAGAAAACTCATGCGGAGTCAAATATATATAGTACGATAGATACGAGTATATCTGCAGTCGTAATAACGTATTATGTTAACTTAGGACAAAACCGAGTTTAGTCGTTACCATACCTACCAACGTAACTCAATTTGTCTGTCCATATATAATTGCTAAAAATGTTCATCTGAGACCCATAATGTACATATTATACTTGATCGTCATATCAATCTATGTATGTCTAGGAGACAAATTTTTAAATGAAATATCTCATAGTCATTTGCAGGTTAATTTCGATATTAGACAAAATCGGATCAGTAATAAAAAACTTGTTCGAACGCCTCTAAAAAAATGCAAATATTCCTATGGATAAATGTGGAAAAGAACCATTACAACTCATATAATTTCAGCGATTGCTCTAACTCTGCAGTTATTAAAAAATGAAAAAAACAAATACATAGTTTCACTAAAAAATTTGACCAAATGCCATTCTGTTTAATGACCTCCTGCCATCATTCAGGCAGTATTATGATTTCAGGTCTGAGGAATGACTGATTCTTCCCAGCAAAATACTGTAACAACACGGCTCCATCTCTATTCAAAGATTTTCCATTAACAAATGTATGCAGACTCCTAAATAAATATAAATTCGAAAGAGCGAGTTTAGAACTATAATAACGTTGCGTTGAAAAATCACGCACCTGTGATTTACCAACTCAGGCCTTTTTTCTTTTAATGCCTTATCAATTATTGACAAATGACTTCAATATTTATATTTTAGTTCCTTTGCATTAGTTTAAGGTAAATCATTCATTTAAAATCTCGCCAAACTCTTTTAGAATCATTGAGTCTTTGAATTGAGCGCGTTCACCTGACTTGAAGGAAGATCCCTTTGAATTTACATTGTTGTAAAGATCCCGTTTTTCATTTCCAGCGACAAAAACAAAATACGTTTAAAAAGGAACCATTTTGTTTGTAATAAATCGCAAGAGCTTATCTGCTTTATTAAACGGATTTTTTTTAGCTCAGTGGAATCAAGACATTTCAAATGATTTCAATTTCTCAAACAGAAACAATTTCGTACTCATTAAACGTATTTGTCCGACTGCTCAGAACATCCGGTCAGCTTTGAGCATGAAATTCCCAGAACGAAGTTCCTAAATCAATTTTGGCACGTGCGTTCCGTTAATGTATCCAAACCATAAACGCCACAGATACCCCGTGTTATTTTTTAGAATTTCCTGAAAATTCTGAGACAGAGATGCTACATTTACACCTCCATATTCGCATTGCGATTTAAAAGTAAATGGGCCACTTACAAATTCAAGTTTGAATTGTCAACAATGTCATCAGCTGAGCTAAAGCATTTCAAAAGTTACAAAATCCAACCGAAAAAATTACATAATTGCGTAGTTAAGGAAATACGTAAATGATTCAAAAAAATTTAGATTGACTATTCTAATTATTTGCAAATAAACTTTTGGTTGTTAGTAACCACGTTGTTCATGAACACTTTGAATAACTATGTATTTACTTATGTCCCCAAATTATGTTGCTAAGTTATAGAAACAGAAAATATAAAAATTTAAAGCGACAAAAATTGAAATATTATGAAATAAATACTGGAAACGGCATAGGTACTGTATAGGTAAATACAACAAGAGAAATGCACACTCCAATGATTTACTAAATCATTTGAAAGACTTTCATGGATTTTTAAGGAACTTGTGTTGAAGTGTTGTTCGAAGTTGTACTTCGCCAAATTTAATAATTTTTTCCGTTATCGATGACATTTATACACAAAAACAAAAACACCAATTGAACCCAAGCTGATTCGCCATTCGATAGGTGATATGAATTTTAAAACTATTCTAAGAAATATATACTAACATAGATGTGCATTAAAAATTGATGTATATTAAATATTAGCATTCTGCCTTTATTCGAAATGTGGAAATTTTAATAAATTTTAAATACTAAACATTATAATATGTCAGAATAAGTAACAAGGCTTGAGTTCTACTATAAATTATATACATATGCCGTCCATCAAAAGTACTCCACATCTTATCTATGTTTTTTATGTATTGTCTATAATTATTCACATGTTAATATGTCTACACATTTTTTTATCAGCATTATTATATAAAATAGCACGCGTTAAATAATCTAATCTAGAAGAAATTTAAAAATATACGAGATATGAAAAAATTTCGCCATAAACAAAAAGAAAACATGAGAACACAATTTTAGGTGTCAAGGCTCCTTATATACTATATAGGTAGCGCCATATAGTTAAAACCTGTAGTGCAAACTTGTGAAGTAAAACAGACCGAAACAAAAGAGCAATCACCTTAAGCGTTACACCTCTCTCCGCCCCATTCTCGTTAATCAGGGGTGGCAAATTGTCTTAACGCATATGGAGAAAAATTTGTCCCTAATTCATATAGGAAATAGTTTAAGATAATTTTTACTATTTAACGCAGGCATTGGCCTCAAACAGAATTTCAAGTTTCCAGTTTATGCCATTAACTAACGTTAAAACAAAACGGAAAACTGGCAATACTTACTTTGTGCAACTTTTAGTTAGTCTCACGTCGTTCTACTGTCTTTTTTGAATAAGCTTAAACAATTTTCAGAATGTTCATTTCGTTTCGAAAAAGCGGAAAATGTCTCCAGAATTTACTTAAAAATTTTATATTTTCCCCTTTCGCATTCAGTTTGAGGTTAATACTGAAATACTGAGGTTAATATTGAATACTGAGGTTAATACGGAAAATTTGTGCCGACGGAATTCCATTATATTTCAGAATTCAGTTATATTTTAGAATTTTTTTTATTTTTTATTTTTTTTTTTTTTTTTTTTTTTGCTTTGCACCCATTTTTTAATATCCATGCTCTTAATTAGAGCGGTCTTCTTATCGCAACTGTCAAATACGACCATATACAGCTTTCAATTAATTAACAAATAATGGATAATCCAAATGTGGGTTCAATTCTTATACGAGCAAATTTTTTTTGGTCCGATTTCACGACGTTGAAATGACTGCGGTCTGTAACATCGTGAACGATAATCTGACCCGTCATCGCTTAAGTGGGTCTGCGGGAAAAACCCATTTTTTGATAATATAATATGTCCAGTGAAACTTTGTATTTTTAGAGTTTTTCAATAACCACACCTCCAGTTATGCCGGTCCCTTAAAATTAGATTTGTTAGTGAAAATGGTTCTTTCTCATGTCAATATTTACTCTTGATTGACGATATAATTGTTAAAAATGTTGAAAAAAAGTCTGATTTGCTCCATTTGGAACTAATTTCCCTATAGCTATTTTCGTGCAAAACTGTAATCTCTTAGCTAAAAGAGCTCCGCCGATATCGTGCTTAAACATCATTTGTGTTCGGACTTTATCGGATCTCATATAGATATTTCTACAAACGGCATCACAAACCTAATATAGCGTTCATCATATAACGGACAGAGTTTAAAAACTATTTGACTCAGTTAAAACTGTTTTTACATAAAGTAATATTTTAAGGATAAATGGAAAAAATACAGAGAAGTTTCAAATTAAGATTTTTAATTTTTATTCCATATTTTTAACATTCATTTTTTTTTAATTAAAGGCCTCTAAAACATCTTAAATATGAGAGTGGTTATTGAATAATAATAAAAAACGAGATTTTCACATTTTGCAGACACTTTCATTATTCTTACATTATTTTTTTAAATTGACAAATAAACGTCAATTTTGAGATGTGGCTGTGAAAATCGAGAACGGTTTAAAGCGGTAATTTTCTATAAACCAAAGGGTGGAATTGGTTTAAAAAATCAAATTCTTATTGAAACTCTGTCACACTTATCACATTTGTTTTAGTTGGGACGAGACCGAACTCCATTGGAAATGGATCATATCAAATTTGTTTTTGTAACTTCCAAAACTTCTATTTTTTGTCGTAATCTAATCATATTTTGAGCATATACATATGTATTTCGTGAATTAAAACACTCTTAAAAAAAATTGTCCTTCTCCAAAGGGTAATTTCTTTGCTGTTTAAAGTGCTAATTGCTATTTTATGACGAAACTTTCCTGTTAGGGCCTAAATATACTACTACGGTACATCTTGTATTCAAATGGTACCAAAAAAGCGACACGAGTTCTGTTATGCCCATTCATGATATTAAATAATTCATAGCACTGTCAAATTTCTCGCATTTCTCTTTGTCTCTCTCTCTCTCTGCCAATTCCACAGTCTCATCCACATAAACTTTTTATTGTTTTCTCTTGGGGTGACTAAATACTATGTCAAGACATAATAACAACAACAAAAACGACTGGTGAGCGGGTAAGGCAAAGCACGAATTTGCAAAACGTCAGTGTACGTATGAATGAAGCAGAATTCTCACTTGTCTGTTCACTGGCAGTTTATTCACAAATCTCAGATGAAAACAAACGGAATCATTTAAGTGCAGCAGACGGAAATAAATTATTAAAAAAAAACTTCTCGGTGTTTCGATGAAAATAACGTAACAAAACGATAGAAATAATAAAACAGCTGTTTTCAAAAGAAAAGTGTAAAAATCTAAATTTACAAAAAACACAGTACACAGTAGATATTTTTGTGCATAAACGTCGTCGCGTGTGAGCGAAATCAAAGTAAGCGGACTTCACCTCTCGTCGGCTGATGAAATATCACCTATTTATTAAAATTGTTTGCTAATAGTTGTACTAATGGCTGTCAGTGCTCGCGAAGTGACCTATAAAGATTTTATATTCATAGAACGTTTATAAAACGTATAGCTTTATTGATTGATGTCGATTTGGAAAAGGAATTCAATTAATTAAAATTCTACACGAAAATTAAACGTTTTAAAACCATTTACTATTAATATACAACCAGCGAAAAACGCTCATTTTAGTTATTGAAACTTTTAGATACTACATATTTTGAGGCGTCACAGGCTTAGACATCATATAGTTTCGAATCACGTTCGTGCGTGTTTTGTGTGCTTCCATTTTACGTATACCCTATCGTACCGCTTCACAAGCGAGTGAGTTTGAGTGCGTGTCCGCGTGTTTGTGTGTTATTATGTTCGCTGATATTGGTACCTCCTCTGGTTCTTCTGCGTCATCAGCAACATCCCAAGTGTATCGCAACATTACTGCTGCGTCTGCTATGCAACATTTGCAACAACAAACATTGAACATCTCCAAAGTGTTGTGGCAGCAACATCAACATCACGATTGTAGGTCTTGGCAACCTTACAACGACTTTGGCTTTATTAACTTTATGTTTAGTGGCGGTTCCACCGGCATTACTATCAACAACAATAATAAAAAGAACAACAACATCGGCACTATTATTATTAAACAGCGTAAAAGTATTTGCGTTAAAAGAATTAAACGCCTGGATAACATTCTTCTGCGTTATAGAAGTGGTGGTGTCGCCAGTGGAGGACGCGGTGGGTCAGTGAAATTGTGTATGACGATGTCATCAATGTCTAACGACATGATGCGCGGTAAGTGTCTCTTGATTTTTTCTCCCTTAATACCCCCTACATTTTAAGTGCGGTTAAGTTGTGAGTTGGATGGGTTTGCGATTTAAAAAAAAAATTGAGATATTTTACCTTAAATTTGCGCACATACTTTGGTTTGGATTCGAGTGAAATATTTAATGGAGAACAAACTTTTTATTTTAAGGCAAGTAAGAAAATTACCCCAAATCCACTTATTCTTTACCGAAGTCAGTTTCAAATTGTCGAGCTTTCAACCCTACATTTCTATAAAACCGGTATTATTAAAGGCGAAAACGGGGACTTCAATAGAACATTTTTGTTAGGCTCTTTATTTATCTATTTGTCAATTATATACAATAAAATAACAATCTTTTCAAAAACGGCATGTTAACAGAAATACAGGTTTATTTTAAAAAGTGGCGCAATTTTTTCCTCTATGATTTTTCTTGCCTTCGGCGCTTTCTAAAAATTAAAAATTATTTTAAAAATATTTTAGGATATTTTACTTGAATTTCAAATCCTAAAATCTTGACTATATTCTTAAGTATTCTAGAATATCGCAATACTGGCACTTTTTCGAACCATCGCCCGGTTAATAACAATATGAGATAAAACAATTGAAAGTTTGGATTTGATTCGGAACGGGATAGTGATGTGACCAGTATGAGTCTTTTCATGAAACAAACTTTAATTAACTTTTTTTTTTCTTTTGTTGACTAGTCAACCCAACATGCGCAACATCGCCACTTTTAAAGTGGCCTACTGCAGAACATGAATTGAATTGTCAATAACAGGACCATTTAGCTCAATCTTTCCCGTACAAATCAGATTCGACGATCAATTAACCTTATTAAAATTTTGTGAGTTTCTATCTGCCCATCTGTCTCTAATCGTTTATAAGTTGTAAACGTTTATATACTCGTATTTGCGTAAAATGGGCACAGCTAAGCTTTTACAATGATATCCTTGTCGCTCAGATGCTAAAAATTAGTGCGATAAGGCATATCATATGTTCAAGCTATCAGAACTTGTAGCTCCGAAAATATGAATTAAAATGAAAAAATCGTGGTTATGCCCCCAAAACCTTAAAAACAAAAGCTGCGGTTATGGAACAAATATAATTTTTCTTAAATTATTTTTCATTCGTAAAATACAGGATGGCGTACGAATGGTGTAACAGTAACTGTGAATGGGAGGGACCATTATTT
>JAHXMU010027124.1:0-15086 GCA_019455685.1 Philornis downsi | reverse complement strand
ATATATATATATATATATATATATATATATATATATATATATATATAGATATAGATTTTTGAAAATAAAAATAATGGTTAATTATAATTTTTAATTTCTGTTATAAAACTCAAAAATAATTATTATAATTAATTTCTGTAACAAACACAAAAAATAATAAATATTTTGGATATGTATAATAAAGATCAATAAATAACTATTAAAAATTGTTTATATAAATATTGCTCACAACTATTGCGGTCTCTGGCTTGAATATTCGGATTTTCTTCAGTTGATGTGAACTAAAATTTCACTTATATGTGGTAGGTGAAATACGATCGGACGTTTTAGTTCGTTATCAGCAAAATATGTTAAATTAACCATACATTTTTTCAAAAAACGAGAATTTAGTATACTAAAACGGTTAACATAGCCCACAACAACTGTATCCTGATGCCAAAAACATATGCAAAATACTGATCTAATCTCTTAACGTGTCTGAATTTGTCAATCGGAGCTAAAAAAAAAGTGTTTGTTATAAACAAAGATCGATTTAAGTGTGTTCGCTATAATCTATATATTTGATATTTACTAACATACACAATTAAACCACGCACATAGTTAATTTCAACGGTATCCATTGCCAACTAATGTAATACAATTATTTAGTAGTAGCTCACAATAAATTCCTTTCTGTTTTGAAAATATATGATATTTTGGTATTACATGAGTATATTACAACTCTCTGAAAACATTTATCATATAAAAAAGTAAATTGGAAGACAGTTTTCATACAGAAAAGTGTCTTAGAAGGAAACTACGTTAAAGTTAACTGTTTGTAAAGTAAAAATCTCTTTGAAGACTTTACTTATTACAATATTACTTGAAAACCCATAGGCAATAGTCTAGAAAATATTTGACTAATGAAAAGAAACTACTACATAAAAAGTGCTTCCTAAAAAATATTTAAACAAAATATATCTTTCAATGTTTTTCAAAAAGATATGCGCCGGGCCACAATTTCTACATGAGCATTCTCTTCCAAAACTTAGCAATAGTGTTTTGTATACGAACATATTTTTCTTAAGGAACTTCTTAACAAATTGTCACCCAAAAGGCGTTTTTATATGAATAGAGTAGAGAATAGAATACAACAGAATAAAAGTGCTTTCGAACAAATTTTTCTTTTTGAAATGTGTCTTGCGGAGCGTATTTCTTTGTATGGAAAATGATTGTATGTAAAGAATTTTCTTAGATGAAAAGTATCAGCGACAACATGTTTTTTACATATTGAATTGCTAAAGACTCTTTTCAAACAGAAAGTACCATAAAAGACTGTTTTCATACAGGAAAATATCAATAAGAACAAATTTTCGTACAGAGAAGTGTCATAGAAATGATTTTTCGTGGCAAAGTATCATATACTCGTGCTTTTCAAGAACAGGAATCTTGAGAGATACTTTTCTTATGGAATAAAGTTAGAGAATAATGTCATTGAAGACAGTGATCTTATGGAAGAGTGGCATTGAAGACATTTTCCTTATATAACAGTCTCAATGAAGATATTTTTCTTATTAAAAATAGTAATTGAAAATACTTTTCTTACAGAGATTTGTCATAAAAAACTCTTTTCGCACAGAAAAGTATCAAGGGAGATATTTCTCCTATAGAAAAGGGTCATGGAATATACGCTTCATGTAAAAAATGGTATAAAACACTTTTCATAAAGAGAAGGTCCCGGAAAACAATATTTTTGCTAAGCCTGTTAGAAGACACAGGTTGTAAAGAAACGCAACTTTTAAGAAACTTTCAATGAAAATAATTATCGTTGAAGATACTCTTCGCTTTCATTTACGAGTACATTAGCGTTTGAGAATACATTTTTAGAATTTAACTTGGAAGTCAATATTATTGCAGAAAACTACCTTTAATATATGAAAAGGATCCTACAAGACACTTTTCTGTATGAAAGGTATTTCCTTAGAACCTTCATCACATGTTAAGCGTCATCGAAGACACTTCCTCCAAGGAAAAATTTATCAAAGAAATACTTCATCTTAGAATCGGATAATTGTTTAAACAATTATTAAACTTACTTTCGACAAATTTTTCTCGATATTTCCAATTTCTACTGATACTATCAGTAGATGCTTTCAAAAATTAGTAATTTAGGTAGAGTAGTAGTAGGTTTACTTTATACAAATAAATAACCTACTTTATAATAAATAAGCTCCAAAAAGACGTTTTGTGCTTGAAATTATTTTGTGGGTATTTTCATTATGACAATTTTAAAACAACAATAACATTTGTCAACATTTCAACCAATAAAATGCTCAATATACAACGAATATAGTAGTTGTCAGCAACTAGAGTAGTTATTTATGTTATCGGAAATCAACTACTGTTTTCTTCAACTACACAACTACGAAATTTTTTCGATGTAAAAAACTATACTTTATTGACACTGTTAGAAGTTACTTAAAATGTTTAAAATCGTAAAAAAAGTTTTATTACAGTTGCAACCAGAGTTTTTGTATCCGAAACCACATGCTGGTTTTCTTAAAAGTGTAATGACATGGAGGTTAGTACACACGACTATAATTCACATAATCGCGGATGCAAACCTCGATACAAGCACCTATCATTATTTGATAGGCGGTCACCTCGATGTATTTGACGAACACTTTGAGTAGTCGAGTAATCGACAAGTCTAGTAAATGCTTGTCAAACTGTGATGTTCGGAACTGTAGTTAAAATTGTAGGTTTAAGTGAGTCTAAAAATAAATAGAATGCGAGTAAGTTCACTAAATATGAGGAGCTTTCCCATATTTCATCAATTGGATCAAAGAAAATTAGTTTTTTTTTAGTTTTACATTTTCGAATAAACCGTTATTTCACTTCGGTTATCCGGATTTCGAAATTTTTCAGAAAAGTATCGCGTGTAGAGAACATTTTTCAGATTTTTTCGTTCCGCGTGAAATCGGTAAAAAATTTAAACTTTCTGGCTTCTCAGGGTTTAGAAGAGAACGTATCCAATGTAACATTAAATCACATTATACTTTATGTTATCCTATTTGACCACATTGTGAATTGTTAATAAGAAAAATGTCAGATAGTATTTAACGAAAGCTACAAATTGCACTTGCAATAGCCTTAACATGAAACCAAAATTCTGTTACTCTGCACAGCTCAAGCATGCATACCGCTTAACCAAATAAACTTTCCTTAAATTTAAATTTCTTTTATTTCTAAAATGACTAACAAATAATTTCTCAAATATCTTGAGAAATCATCTGATTAAAGGCACCATAACATTCATCAGCAGGTCGACTTGCCTTCACAGCGGTACAGGAAGATTACTTCAATTCCAAAATATAGCCCACAACCTACTCTATAAATTTCCAACAGGGTCCCTTTGTCACAGAAAATTGATTACAACAATAACAAAACAGTCCATTTGACCAATCTGCATTCAATCTTCTTCTGCTTCTATTCGTGGTCCTTCGAGTCGGAAATTGTGTAAACATGATGTTTATACTTATCTTTTTTTATCAAACCTTGCTAAAAATTAATTTTCTAAAAATGAACTTGAATAAACATTTTTTGTTTAAATCTTTTTTTTTCGTCTCTTGACAGAATTAACTAAATAATACTTGGGAAATTTATGATGGAAAGGCTCAGCACAGAACAAAGAACCAAAGTTGTTCAATTTTACTTTGAAAGTCAGCATTCGATTATTCAGATAATATCGAAATTTCTTTCATGTTCGAAATGCTCCTAGCGCTCCAACAATTTACCGATTGGTTCAGCGTTTTGGGCAACAACGGGCTGTCTGTGATTTTCCGCGTGCTGGAAGATTTTATGCAGTGACTATGAGAATTTGCACGTCATGTTCAACAAGATTGGACATTTCTGCGCTACGAACTATCAAGCTCAGCTTGAGCTCAATTCGTTTGCTCGTTTTCTTTTGTTTCTATTTTGAAATGAAAGCATTCACCACGTTTCAGAGCCGGCTGGTTATCAGTGCCGGCACTCATACATCAAATATAATTAATTGCCTTATATAAACGCCTTATATTAGGAACTTTTAAAACCGGTTTGCTTACCGCCGGTTTGTTTAGCCATAAAGTTCCATGTAGAATGGTAAACGCCAAATTGAATAATTAGGACAATTCAATAATAGAAAATTTGAAGAATTTATTAATTGAAGCATTAAATAATAATAAAAGAATTGAGTAATTTGAGAATTTAATCGGTGCTTCGTGCCTATGATCATGGCTTCAAATCCTAGGTTTGACTGAACTACAGATTCCGTCACCATTAACTTCCTGACGGAAACTAATATACAGGAGTAGACGCTCGATATGTTACAACTTCACGCTGCTGTGGCAACCAAACGGCTAATGACAGGCGTTCATTTTTTATTAGAATCAGTCTATTGTTTTGTTTACATGTCTACGGAAGAAAGCATATCATCTTACGCCCCTGTTAAAAAAAAAAGTTATCGAAATGGAACTTATTGCTTTGTATTTGACTGGAAAATGGCAGCTATTAATCAAAAAACGCCATGGATGTGGACGTCACAAAGAACAACATCGCCAGAAATGATTTGAAAAGTGAAGACCAGAAAACGACTTAATCCACGCCAAGCGTGGTGTAAAATTTTAATGTGTCTGTTCGTTAAAACCTAGCTTCATTTCTTCACAGCAATGGTCACTATATTTCCCGAACTTAAACTCAATGTATTTTTTAACACAGTCCATTTTAGTGGCCAAAGTATCAACAAAAAAAGAAAAATCTTATTCAAAAATGGGGCAAAATACTATCAGCCCTCATTCGAGCAGCGCATAGAGCTTTCCCGGACAGACCCGTTTCTTTATCAATCCTAAAGGTGTCTACATCGAATAATAACATTTTTTCCTAAAATTGATAAAAATTCAATTCAGTTTTTGGTTCATTTGAAATTAGATTGCGAAAATTAGATTATACACAAAAACATTAATTCTAAATTAAAGGCATTATTGTTTGCTTACATCTAATTTAAAAATAAGTATTTTAAGTAAAATTTAGTTGTGAGTGCTTCCGCTTTGGTTGAGAATACATTCATATATTCTGTTCGGTAAAGAATCATATAGTTTTTTGATTAATATACGACCAGGCCTGTTTAATTCCATTAATGAGTTCACTTTTGCTTGAATATTGCTTGCCTGATTCGTACACTTTGGCTTTTAATCCATGATTTGACGACTCTTGCTCTTGCCTTACCGGCTGTGTAATCTATTGAGTAGGTGTTCCTCTTTTCGTTGATTGTGGAAGTAGTAATTATATCCATTGGGACCCTCTAAATTAAATTTTTTTCGTCGGAAAATATAATTCTATTCCACTCTCTAGTCCACGTCATAGCCATACGACAAAAATTAAGGCGATGTTCCTTACGGAGATTGTTTAGCGGTGGTTTATTTCTAAGTTTTAAGCGTTTCTTTTTCCTTGATTTTGGCAACAGAGTCGTGTGGATTTGAGGCATATCTCAGAATAGCCCTCTTGCCAGCGGCTATAACAGCACTTGCTGTTCGACCTTTCATATTATTTCCATAGCCTTCGGTGTCACGTACATAAATACGTCGATATAACTTTGCGACTTCTATTAGTTTTTCTGGCTATTTGATGAATAGAAAATCCACACTCCTTGTAGGTTTTAATTTTGGATCTTTTCTCGACGCTCAAGGATTTAGCTCATTTTACTTAACATCGATTGTTTTATATTTAATTATACACAATTACTGTAATCCGATTTGATTTATGGTGATCTGCTAAAGTCTTTCACACTTAAACTGATTACCACGTGAGGAGTTCTATTCAAATGGGCCAAAAAAGAAGAACACATTTTTCACTCATTTGAAAGAAAAGAGCGAATTAAAATAACGGGACACTTTCATGGATAAAATTTTTTGTAGGTGATGTATGGAAGTAGGAGAAACAAATAAGTAAAAACTGCACCATTATGTGAATTGTACTTTAAATAGTAGTCACTATTGTTAAATGATTAGGGGGGCGCTATTCAAGTGAGCGGCAGTGTATCAAGTATTTGGCAAATTTAAGCCATCTGCTCCTCAATTGATCAACTCAGCGAAATTCACCAATTTCTCTCTACCATTTCTAATTGCCAGGCTGCTGTACTCTAAAATGTTGTCCAAGTTTGGCAAAATTTGGAAAAGTTGAATTTTTAGATACAAACTCAACAAGTAGTATCAAACAATCTTCGCCAAAAATGGGATTTTTAACAAATTACTTTGTGTAGGTAGGATTATACATTTTTCGTTTTCAAGTAAAGTTAAGTGAAACATACACATAGCTATGATTTCGATTAGCTACATTTTCGATTAGTATTATCAAGCAATCTTCGCCAAAAATGGAATTTTTGACAAATTACTTTGTGTAGGATTATACATTTTTCGTTTTCAAGTAAAGTTAAGTGAAACATACACATATCTATGATTTCGATTAGCTTTTATTTCGTTATAATGCTTGTCATTATGTACGAAATACAATACCATTTAAATGACCGCATCTGGATTTGTTGCAGCAGTGGATCCTTTCGAGGCAGTTTTCGAAAAAATACGGCCCAATGACATCTCCAGACCATAATGTGCACTTTTCGCTTTTTTCGGTTGCCTTGTTTTTTCTAGAATCAGTTCTGTGTTCTCCGAACGCCATATATGACAATTTTGCTTGTCGACGTAATCACCTAGTGAGAAATGAGCTTCATCGCTGAAGAAAATTTTGATTGATTGCAAGTCCACGTTTGAATCACCACTTATGTGATAAGTTTTAACTATTTTTTACGCATTCTTCAGTTACTAAACGATTCGATATTCGGTGATATTCGGTAAATAAATAACACTTCAGATGGCAGGCATTTAACAGCTGACAGCCTTGCCAGACCGGCGGTTTTGATTACTGTTTGTTTATGGCGGCGGTTTTTAAATTTAGAGATATTTTATAATATAATGATTTTATAGTTTTTTTGTGCAAAAGACAAAATAATACAGTTTAGGCTTTAAAGTGTTCTAAATGTTGTTATTATCTTTCACAATGCTAAACATTCCTGAACAAGTTTTTTCCGCAACCGGCGAAAGAATGATATTTTTTTCCAAAATTAATACAAATATACACTATTTTCCGCAGATTTTGTTTTTTTAGTGTAATGGCTTCTTTTACAAGTTAAGTGAACTTTTATTGCCTCTCGAAAACACGTTTTTCCAAATAATTCGGACTTCTACTAGCAAGTATATAATTAGAAAAAAACGGTAAGTCAAAGAAAAAAATGTAAAAGAATATATTCTAAGTCGTTATCTCCCAAGTTGTAAGAGATAACAGGGGCAAGTAAGCGTATTTTTGAGATTTTTTCAAGGGCTAACTGATGACATGTAAACAAATCAGGAACGTAGTTTTGGTAACACAACATTTTTTCAAACTCGATGTACCGTATTTGGGACCGCTACTATGCAGCTTTTCTTACAATTGTAGTATTGATTATCCGAACATAAGTTCCCCAACACATCAAAAACGTCTTTGTAATTTCATCAAAATATATCAATCCGTTAAGGAGCAATATAATGCTTACCCGTTTTTTTTTTCTTGTCCACCCCCGCTATGCTTCATTCCTCATACATAACTTATTGCTAAGCATCTCCTATCATTTCATGTGCAACAATAATCAGGACCAGCATCTGGTTCATCCCCCAACATTCATCTCATCTGCACAGACAACGCGTCAACAGCTGTTTTGGAGGTGGCAGCCCAGCTTTGGTAAACTGAATCCATCAGCTGATTATGCAAAAAGAACTGGTTGTTGCATCAGCCATTTAAGTTTGCTCCTTAGAAATGAGAAGAAGAGAATAGTAGAAAAATAAATAAAAGTCCAAACTGATACTCGTATATTCAACTACCAAAAATATTGCACACTTAACAAACGCACACGCAAATTGTTATACGTTTTGAATTCGATATGTATCGATGATACCACTAACAACTAAACGTATTTGAAGCAGGCCGCAGCACTGTGTGACTTGGGTGGACGGACCCCCAATAATGAATCATTTCTTCTTACAATAAACCGGTTGCTAGAGATACGAACGGAGCGAAACCTATAACGTTTGTTGTTGATTGGCTCCGCTTTGTATTCGTTAATGAAAAACACGATGAATTTGCACAAATTGACATGTGACGACTATCTTCCCTTGACTACTCACATCTTTTGAGATCATTCTTTGTAGGTTATAATCGATAAAGAATTTATGTAGATCAAAAATGCTCGCAATATGTTGACTAACTGTCTGGGTTTGCTTAAGAGCTGTACTGGGAAGAAGGTAAGATAATACCGGAATGAGTTCAATTTTTGCCATGTTACAAAGCACAGAGAAAACTCATGCGGAGTCAAATATATATAGTACGATAGATACGAGTATATCTGCAGTCGTAATAACGTATTATGTTAACTTAGGACAAAACCGAGTTTAGTCGTTACCATACCTACCAACGTAACTCAATTTGTCTGTCCATATATAATTGCTAAAAATGTTCATCTGAGACCCATAATGTACATATTATACTTGATCGTCATATCAATCTATGTATGTCTAGGAGACAAATTTTTAAATGAAATATCTCATAGTCATTTGCAGGTTAATTTCGATATTAGACAAAATCGGATCAATCAACTTGTTCGAACGCCTCTAAAAAAATACAACTATTCCTATGGATAAATGTGGAAAAGAACCATTACAACTCATATAATTTCAGCGATTGCTCTAACTCTGCAGTTATTAAAAAATGAAAAAAAGAAATACATAGTTTCACTAAAAAATTTGACCAAATGCCATTCTGTTTAATGACCTCCTGCCATCATTCAGGCAGTATTATGATTTCAGGTCTGAGGAATGACTGATTCTTCCCAGCAAAATACTGTAACAACACGGCTCCATCTCTATTCAAAGATTTTCCATTAACAAATGTATGCAGACTCCTAAATAAATATAAATTCGAAAGAGCGAGTTTAGAACTATAATAACGTTGCGTTGAAAAATCACGCGCCTGTGATTTACCAACTCAGGCCTTTTTTCTTTTAATGCCTTATCAATTATTGACAAATGACTTCAATATTTATATTTTAGTTCCTTTGCGTTAGTTTAAGGTAAATCATTCATTTAAAATCTCGCTAAACTCTTTTAGAATAATTGAGTCTTTGAATTGAGCGCGTTCACCTGACTTGAAGGAAGATCCCTTTGAATTTACATTGTTGTAAAGATCCCGTTTTTCATTTCCAGCGACAAAAACAAAATACGTTTAAAAAGGAACCATTTTGTTTGTAATAAATCGCAAGAGCTTATCTGCTTTATTAAACGGATTTTTTTTAGCTCAGTGGAATCAAGACATTTCAAATGATTTCAATTTCTCAAACAGAAACAATTTCGTACTCATTAAACTTATTTGTCCGACTGCTCAGAACATCCGGTCAGCTTTGAGCATGAAATTCCCAGAACGAAGTTCCCAAATCAATTTTGGCACGTGCGTTCCGTTAATGTATCCAAACCATAAACGCCACAGATACCCCGTGTTATTTTTTAGAATTTCCTGAAAATTCTGAGACAGAGATGCTACATTTACACTTCCATATTCGCATTGCGATTTAAAAGTAAATGGGCCACTTACAAATTCAAGTTTGAATTGTCAACAATGTAATCAGCTGAGCTAAAGCATTTCAAAAGTTACAAAATCCAACCGAAAAAATTACATAATTGCGTAGTTAAGGAAATACGTAAATGATTCAAAAAAATTTAGATTGACTATTCTAATTATTTGCAAATAAACTTTTGGTTGTTAGTAACCACGTTGTTCATGAACACTTTGAATAACTATGTATTTACTTATGTCCCCAAATTATGTTGCTAAGTTATAGAAACAGAAAATATAAAAATTTAAAGCGACAAAAATTGAAATATTATGAAATAAATACTGGAAACGGCATAGGTACTGTATAGGTAAATACAACAAGAGAAATGCACACTCCAATGATTTACTAAATCATTTGAAAGACTTTCATGGATTTTTAAGGAACTTGTGTTGAAGTGTTGTTCGAAGTTGTACTTCGCCAAATTTAATAATTTTTTCCGTTATCGATGACATTTATACACAAAAACAAAAACACCAAGTGAACCCAAGCTGATTCGCCATTCGATAGGTGATATGAATTTTAAAACTATTCTAAGAAATATATACTAACATAGATGTGCATTAAAAATTGATGTATATTAAATATTAGCATTCTGCCTTTATTCGAAATGTGGAAATTTTAATAAATTTTAAATACTAAACATTATAATATGTCAGAATAAGTAACAAGGCTTGAGTTCTACTATAAATTATATACATATGCCGTCCATCAAAAGTACTCCACATCTTATCTATGTTTTTTATGTATTGTCTATAATTATTCACATGTTAATATGTCTACACATTTTTTTTATCAGCATTATTATATATAAAATAGCACGCGTTAAATAATCTAATCTAGAAGAAATTTAAAAATATACGAGATATGGAAAAATTTCGCCATAAACAAAAAGAAAACATGAGAACACAATTTTAGGTGTCAAGGCTCCTTATATACTATATAGGTAGCGCCATATAGTTAAAACCTGTAGTGCAAACTTGTGAAGTAAAACAGACCGAAACAAAAGAGCAATCACCTTAAGCGTTACACCTCTCTCCGCCCCATTCTCGTTAATCAGGGGTGGCAAATTGTCTTAACGCATATGGAGAAAAATTTGTCCCTAATTCATATAGGAAATAGTTTAAGATAATTTTTACTATTTAACGCAGGCATTGGCCTCAAACAGAATTTCAAGTTTCCAGTTTATGCCATTAACTAACGTTAAAACAAAACGGAAAACTGGCAATACTTACTTTGTGCAACTTTTAGTTAGTCTCACGTCGTTCTACTGTCTTTTTTGAATAAGCTTAAACAATTTTCAGAATGTTCATTTCGTTTCGAAAAAGCGGAAAATGTCTCCAGAATTTACTTAAAAATTTTATATTTTCCCCTTTCGCATTCAGTGTGAGGTTAATACTGAAATACTGAGGTTAATATTGAATACTGAGGTTAATACGGAAAATTTGTGCCGACGGAATTCCATTATATTTCAGAATTCAGTTATATTTTAGAATTTTTTTTTTTTTTTTTTGCTTTGCACCCATTTTTTAATATCCATGCTCTTAATTAGAGCGGTCTTCTTATCGCAACTGTCAAATACGACCATATACAGCTTTCAATTAATTAACAAATAATGGATAATCCAAATGTGGGTTCAATTCTTATACGAGCAAATTTTTTTTGGTCCGATTTCACGACGTTGAAATGACTGCGGTCTGTAACATCGTGAACGATAATCTGACCCGTCATCGCTTAAGTGGGTCTGCGGGAAAAACCCATTTTTTGATAATATAATATGTCCAGTGAAACTTTGTATTTTTAGAGTTTTTCAATAACCACACCTCCAGTTATGCCGGTCCCTTAAAATTAGATTTGTTAGTGAAAATGGTTCTTTCTCATGTCAATATTTACTCTTGATTGACGATATAATTGTTAAAAATGTTGAAAAAAAGTCTGATTTGCTCCATTTGGAACTAATTTCCCTATAGCTATTTTCGTGCAAAACTGTAATCTCTTAGCTAAAAGAGCTCCGCCGATATCGTGCTTAAACATCATTTGTGTTCGGACTTTATCGGATCTCATATAGATATTTCTACAAACGGCATCACAAACCTAATATAGCGTTCATCATATAACGGACAGAGTTTAAAAACTATTTGACTCAGTTAAAACTGTTTTTACATAAAGTAATATTTTAAGGATAAATGGAAAAAATACAGAAAAGTTTCAAATTAAGATTTTTAATTTTTATTCCATATTTTTAGCATTCATTTTTTTTTTAATTAAAGGCCTCTAAAACATCTTAAATATGAGAGTGGTTATTGAATAATAATAAAAAACGAGATTTTCACATTTTGCCGACACTTTCATTATTCTTACATTATTTTTTTAAATTGACAAATAAACGTCAATTTTGAGATGTGGCTGTGAAAATCGAGAACGGTTTAAAGCGGTAATTTTCTATAAACCAAAGGGTGGAATTGGTTTAAAAAATCAAATTCTTATTGAAACTCTGTCACACTTATCACGTTTGTTTTGGTTGGGACGAGACCGAACTCCATTGGAAATGGATCATATCAAATTTGTTTTTGTAACTTCCAAAACTTCTATTTTTTGTCGTAATCTAATCATATTTTGAGCATATACATATGTATTTCGTGAATTAAAACACTCTTAAAAAAAATTTTCCTTCTCCAAAGGGTGATTTCTTTGCTGTCTAAAGTGCTAATTGCTATTTTATGACGAAACTTTCCTGTTAGGGCCTAAATATACTACTACGGTACATCTTGTATTCAAATGGTACTAAAAAAGCGACACGAGTTCTGTTATGCCCATTCATGATATTAAATAATTCATAGCACTGTCAAATGTCTCGCATTTCTCTTTCTCTCTCTCTCTGCCAATTCCACAGTCTCATCCACATAAACTTTTTATTGTTTTCTCTTGGGGTGACTAAATACTATGTCAAGACATAATAACAACAACAAAAACGACTGGTGAGCGGGTAAGGCAAAGCACGAATTTGCAAAACGTCAGTGTACGTATGAATGAAGCAGAATTCTCACTTGTCTGTTCACTGGCAGTTTATTCACAAATCTCAGATGAAAACAAACGGAACCATTTGAGTGCAGCAGACGGAAATAAATTATTAAAAAAAAACTTCTCGGTGTTTCGATGAAAATAACGTAACAAAACGATAGAAATAATAAAACAGCTGTTTTCAAAAGAAAAGTGTAAAAATCTAAATTTACAAAAAACACAGTACACAGTAGATATTTTTGTGCATAAACGTCGTCGCGTGTGAGCGAAATCAAAGTAAGCGAACTTCACCTCTCGTCGGCTGATGAAATATCACCTATTTATTAAAATTGTTTGCTAATAGTTGTACTAATGGCTTTCAGTGCTCGCGAAGTGACCTATAAAGATTTTATATTCATAGAACGTTTATAAAACGTATAGCTTTATTGATTGATGTCGATTTGGAAAAGGAATTCAATTAATTAAAATTCTACACGAAAATTAAACGTTTTAAAACCATTTACTATTAATATACAACTAGCGAAAAACGCTCATTTTAGTTATTGAAACTTTTAGATACTACATATTTTGAGGCGTCACAGGCTTAGACATCATATAGTTTCGAATCACGTTCGTGCGTGTTTTGTGTGCTTCCATTTTACGTATACCCTATCGTACCGCTTCACAAGCGAGTGAGTTTGAGTGCGTGTCCGCGTGTTTGTGTGTTATTATGTTCGCTGATATTGGTACCTCCTCTGGTTCTTCTGCGTCATCGGCAACATCCCAAGTGTATCGCAACATTACTGCTGTGTCTGCTATGCAACATTTGCAACCACAAACATTGAACATCTCCAAAGTGTTGTGGCAGCAACATCAACATCACGATTGTAGGTCTTGGCAACCTTACAACGACTTTGGTTTTATTAACTTTATGTTTAGTGGCGGTTCCACCGGCATCACTATCAACAACAATAATAAAAAGAACAACAACATCGGCACTATTATTATTAAACAGCGTAAAAGTATTTGCGTTAAAAGAATTAAACGTCTGGATAACATTCTTCTGCGTTATAGAAGTGGTGGTGTCGCCAGTGGAGGACGCGGTGGGTCAGTGAAATTGTGTATGACGATGTCATCAATGTCTAACGACATGATGCGCGGTAAGTGTCTCTTGATTTTTTCTCCCTTAATACCCCCTACATTTTAAGTGCGCTTAAGTTGTGAGTTGGATGGGTTTGCGATTTTAAAAAAAAATTGAGATATTTTACCTTAAATTTGCGCACATACTTTGGTTTGGATTCGAGTGAAATATTTAATGGAGAACAAACTTTTTATTTTAAGGCAAGTAAGAAAATTACCCCAAATCCACTTATTCTTTACCGAAGTCAGTTTCAAATTGTCGAGCTTTCAACCCTACATTTCTATAAAACCGGTATTATTAAAGGCGAAAACGGGGACTTCAATAGAACATTTTTGTTAGGCTCTTTATTTATCTATTTGTCAATTATATACAATAAAATAACAATCTTTTCAAAAACGGCATGTGAACAGAAATACAGGTTTATTTTAAAAAGTGGCACAATTTTTTCCTCTATGATTTTTCTTACCTTCGGCGCTTTACTTTCCACTTTCTAAAAATTAAAAATTGTTTTAAAAATATTTTAGAATATTTTACTTGAATTTCAAATCCTAAAATCTTGACTATATTCTTAAGTATTCTGGAATATCGCAATACTGGTACTTTTTCGAACCGTCGCCCGGTTAATAAAAATATGAGATAAAACAATTAAAAGTTTGGATTTGATTCGGAACGGGATAGTGATATGACCAATATGTGTCTTTTCATGACACAAACTTTAATTAACTTTTTTTTTTCTTTTGTTGACTAGTCAACCCAACGTGTGCAACATCGCCACTTTTAAAGTGGCCTACTGCAGAACATGAATTGAATTGTCAATAACAGGACCATTTAGCTCAATCTTTCCCGTACAAATCAGATTCGACGATCAATTAACCTTATTAAAATTTTGTGAGTTTCTTTCTGCCCATCTGTCTCTGATCGTTTATAAGTTGTAAACGTTTATATACCCGCATTTGCGTAAAATGGGCACAGCTAAGCTTTTACAATGATATCCTTGTCGGTCAGATGCTAAAATTTAGTGTGATAAGGCATATCATATGTTCAAGCTATCAGAACTTGTAGCTCCGGAAATATGAATTAAAATGAAAAAATCGTGGTTATGCCCCCAAAACCTTAAAAACAGAAGCTGCGGTTATGGAACAAATATATTTTTTTTTAAATTATTTTTCATTCGTAAAATACAGGATAACGTACGAATGGTGTAACAGTAACTGTGAATGGGAGGGACCATTATTT
>JAHXMU010027123.1:0-31165 GCA_019455685.1 Philornis downsi | reverse complement strand
ATAACAACTACACACAACAACAACGGTAGAAACAGCGTTTTTTTTTTTCAATTAAATTTGGCGCGTTTAGTGCTTGCATCATAATATTGTCGTTGTTGTTGGTGCAAAAACAATTAAAATATTTTATAAAAAGTTAAAATAATACTTTCGTAAGAAGAAATGTTAGACATTATTAAAAAGCATCTGTTATAGCACAGAATTCGCACGCAATTAAATAAAATTCAAAATGTTTCTTTTCAATTTTTCTATGAAATCAAGAAATTGGACACGATTTTCAATCCGACACCCTCTGATTTTGATAGTATATGCTTTGTAGAATTCACTAAAATATATAATAAAAATTCTGTAAACATTAGGTACAAAGTCGATACAGTTTAAAAATCATGCTGCCCCAAAAATGTATATTTTGGCATCTTTTTAAGTAGAAGACGTTACGATTGCGGCATAATATCTAACGGCATGGACAGTTGATTGTTAAGTTATTGGTATCATTTTAAAGGTTATGATGCATATCTTAGTGGAACAGGTATACGTTAATTAAAAAAAGAGAGATAATATCTCAAAAAGCGTACCTTTAACCTTTTTTAATTTCCCTTCACGATTAGCTTTATTTGAATGCTCAAATTTCAGAAAAAATCTTAATAGCTTCAGGGCAAATAACAGTAATGATACCCAATACAAAAATTTCTGTCAGGGTAACTAACTTACATATAATTTGCTAGAAAGAATTATTGTCCGTCTAACAATTCTTGTCCGTCGTACAAATGCTTAGAAGTTTTGCAGGAATATCAAATTCGAATGCGGCTTTATATTAATTTTGCAGTTTCCGAATGTCAAAGACAGCTTTATTGTCGACGAAAACGGTGTATGTATCGATGTGCGATTTTTTTTTGTTTCCACCAGGACTTGCGTAGTGTGAATATGTGGTCAGTCGCGGGTTTACCAGGTCCGGAGCAGTTTCGGTACAATTAGGTCACAAAGAATAGTCTTTAGTCTTGCATATATCACACTCTACAGAACTTTATATACAGACTGATACTGCGATAACATTGTCTCTTTTGAATACAGAGCACAATATACACAAATTGAATCGAATTGGTCTTAAACCGTCCCGATGGCGGGCAATCAACACCCGTAGCTTTGTCGTTCTTATGCCAGGATATTACTATTCTAATTACGTTTGGGCTCAGTTATGATCATCGAGTCGGCAATTAGCGTGATTTCTTCACTTTTGCTGCCATTTGAAACTAGTAGCGCAATCTGTGTATCTGTGGCTAGATTAATACCGCTATCCTTTCAGAAAGGCAGTCTTGTTCGGCAGTAACCGTTGTTTTTCACTCTTTGGTCAAATTTATTTTCTGTTCAGAAACAACAGAATTAGAAGAGTTGTCTCGTATTAATTGAGAGAGTTTGTAATAGTAGGATGGGACTATTTACAAGCTATTTATATTTTAATAATGTCTAACTTTTTGATAACTTTGATATCTATATCTTCTATATATATAAAACTGAATATCTGTGTGTCTGTGTACAAAAATAGTTTGTAAGAGAACTCCTCTCACACGGCGTACCCGATCTTCATGAAACTTTCAGGGCTTATTCGTGTCGGCCAGGAGAAGGTTTTTAACTATGTCCGAAGGTCGAAATACAATTCGGTCCAATTGGACAAAGGGGCGTGGTACCTCCCATACAAACAAAAAATTAAAAATCAATTATTTCTGCTCCTGCTTACGGTATTTGAACAAAATTTGGTGCGTAGGTTTGGTGTACATATCTTAAGTGCTACTGCAACTATGGGCGGGATTGGACTATGGGGAGTGGCACCTCCTATACAAACCACAAATTAAAAAGCAATTATTTCTGCTCCTGCTAACGGTATTTAATTTTGTATTGAGTTGAGTGAACATATTTTAAGTTCTTCCGCAAATATAGGCGTTTCTTATTATAATAGACCGATTGGCATGAAACATTTCCAATAAAAATAAAATTTGAAGGCAAAGCGACGTTTGCCGGGTCGGCTAGTATTTGATATATTCAGTAATGAAATATCAACGTTAGAAAGAAAATCAATTTCACACAATATCATGGCCTTGTTGAGCAATATTTTGAGGCAAAGTTGGATTTTGAATTCACTGCTAGCCTAAGGATTTCAACAGAAATCACTCCTGAAGTCCAAATAAAAAAAATAAAAAAATAAAAAAAATAAAACATTCCACTAACCGATATATTAATTCTTTTCTAATCCGGTTTTTCGTATTATGACTACAAGATAGCCAAGTTGCTTTGTGGATATCTTTAAGCGAGAAAGCGTAAATAAAGTTAGATTTTGTTAAAATATATATAGCTTGTAAATAGTCCCATACCACTATAACAAATTCTCTCAATAAATACGGAGCAACTCTTGTAATTCTGTTGTTTCTAAACAAAAAACAAATTTGATCAAAAAGTAAAAAAGAAAGGTTACTGCGGAACAAAATTATCTTCCCGAAAGAATAGCGGTATTAATCTGGCCACAGATACACAGACTGCACTACTAGTTCCAAATGGCAGCAAAAGTGAAGAAATCACGCTAATTGCCGACTTGATGGCCACCGTTGAGCCCAAACGAAATTATAATAGTAATACCCTGGCATAAAAATGACAAAGCTGCGGGTGCCGATTGCCCGCCATTGGGACGGTGTAAAAACAATTTGGTTCAATTTATGTACACCACATTGTAAACTCAATTATCAAGACATGGTAGGCATTAAACTGATTAGACATATCAGGCAATTGGTAAGCATTTTGTTATCAATTTCCAATATAAAAAAATAAATAAAAACATTAGAAAGAGGTAATACATTTTTTTCATTTAAGTCGATAACTTATCGCTTGCTTTTTAGTTTTAAAAATTATTTCATGCAAATGTCTATTTCATGTAATGTAGATATTGTAAGCAGTTTTGCCTAATTTAACTTTTCCTCCCTAGATTTAGCTTTATTTTCCAATCGATTTAGCAAAAATTGGATTCAGCCTTAAGCTTTTTTTCGGTTTTCTTTCATAAATTTTGTAGAATTTTTTAGCTTTTTTCGCTAAGTATGTTATTAAAATTTATTTTAGTATAAAGAATGTCTAAAATAATTGTACTAAAAATTGCTGCAGTAGCATTCAACTTAAAGGAGAACGATGAGACTACGAAAAAATCTTGCGGTGTTGAAAAAATTGATCTGAACCCTAGCTCCCAACCAATTGCAGCAGGTCATTGAGGCAGATCAAATTCCTTTTTATTTCCCCGTGAAATAGCTTGGAGAAATTTTTTACGAATTAGAAAAAGCATAAGTTATCCAAACAGAGATTTATAACCACGAATGAGACGTAGATCCACCACTTCACATCTGAGACAAAGGAACTGTCAAAGCGGTGGACTGGAATGGAAAAACCGTAATAGCAGTAAACAACTTATCTGTGACCAGATTTTCGTCGCTGTGCTTACAAGTGAACATTCCTATCTATCTATCCCTGTATCTTTTCATATCCCTACTCCTTCTCACTTTCCAGGGGAATACTAATAGCTTCTGTTTAGTGACATTGACCTACATATGTTAAAGATTATGATAGTTTAAAGTATTTCGGTATTGCAGATAACTACAATATTTTAAGTGGAATAGTCAATATAGACATTTCAATCAAGTAAACGTCCTTTAGCGTTGTTGCAAAAGAGTCCAGGTTGCCCGAAGAGACGTAGTAAATTGCTAGGTTCTAATGTTGGTATCGTGGAACGTATTTCCACATCAACCTCAACTTTATTAATTCCATTCAAACGTACAAAGTTGCTCTATTTATACTAAAACGACTTATTCTAGAATGTGCTACGAGATTTCATATTTACAAAATGGGTGCACCAAAGAATAGTATGTATTTACAGAATAGTGTTGTTTACCATAGACTTAATTGTAGAATGTTCTTATTTACATAACAAGTGAAAGGGAGATAACAATAGACTATATAATAGGAGTGAGAGGTACAAATATGATAATGAAATATGAAAAATGTTCTTTTTAGAATATACACTAAGAGAGATTACACTCAATCGTATTGAAATTTTTGTATAGAAAAATAAATATTTCAAAGGATTCATAAGAACTATAATCGAATTTGTGACAACAAAGAAAAAAAAAACTATATTAAAAAATGTAAAAACACTGCCTCTAGTATCTTAGAAGTAGTTGCTAAAGAAAACGTAATTAAATAATCGGTTTTTGTTTAAATCTGTTGTACTTGCGTCTTTTCTATTACGTAAGAAGAAAAGAATTATAATTTGATATATTCAATAATGAAATATCAACATTAGAAAGAAAATCAATTTCACACAATATCATGGCCTTGTTGAACAATATTTTGAGGCAAAGTCGGATTTTGAATTCACGTTAGGTTAGTTTTTCAATGGAAACCACCCCTGAAGTTAATTTTAAATCCATACGTAATTGAATCGTATATAAAGTTCGATGAAATAAGAAAAACACACATCACTTATTTGCATAAGCGTCGAAGGAAATTCATCCAACGTTGAATTCTGTGATATGATATGAGTGTAAAAAAGACCAACAGCTTTGAACAAATTTGAATAGTTTTTTTTTATTGCCGTGAATAAAACCATTTAAAGTTCATATTAATGTGTAAAAAACGCCTGAAAAATTACACCTCGCTTGGCCCTGTTGAATTTACGATCGATTTTTGTGACAATTTAGACAAATGTGGTTCAGTTAATAATATCTAAAAATTTCAAAAAAAAAACCAATATTACTGTTTGTTCTGATTGTTAGAAAATATCCGTCATAAGCATACATTTTATTAGCTGAATGGAATCGGAATGTTATTTTATCTATATCTTGTTATTTATTTGACATTACAAAAAATTAGTTTACAAATGTTAAAATATTATTCAGATCTTTAAGTACACTAACCGAAGTAAATGACTTGTTAAGCAGAAATTACACTTCAAAAAAGGGATCATGCGGTCTCTGGCTATAGAATCTATCTTATCGGTTTAGATGGTCCAATAGTAATAATGTTTAATGTTCTATCCTAAGGCCAAAAAGAGAGAAAATGCTATTGACCGGATGAAGATTACACTTGTTTGTAATTCGTACGAATTCTTCAATCGAATTATATTATAATTATACGAGTATATCTTATGCCGCAAGATTTTTTAGTACAAATGAAGATCTCATCTGCTAGGTATCAACAAAATTTAGTATTTTTTTCTTGATTTTTTAGCTGATTGTTACAGACATGAAATATTTCAGTTTCCCATTGTTTGAAATTTATCAATAGGTTACACAAAAATTGTTTTATTATTAAAATACGTCAAAACAGTGTTGGAAAGGGTAAACACGCAAGAAAAGTTTATTTTTCATCTAATGCTTACACTACTCTTTATGAATATGGTTGTTAAGAAATTTTCAATAAGTGCTAAAACTCACAGCAACACGATGCCCCTTTTAAGGCTATTTTAGTGTTTCTTTATAAATAAGGACCTTAAGATTTAAATACAGCATAAAGTTGGATATGTATCTAGAATATATCATATCATAATATATCACTTTTACACCCTAAAACGCTTTGTAGAATCTAACATTTTTGAAAACCCATTCTATTGTGTAACAATCTATGCATTAGAAACTGTCGACAGCATCAGTTCCCGATTAATTTCAAGAGTTTCAAATTTGTATGTGTTCGACACAAATCCATTTTTAAAAAATTTCCACAATTTTGAAAAAAAAACCGGTTAATTGAAACGAAAAACAGTTTATTCGAACATTGTATTATATTTTTAAAAAAACCGTCTTTCGTGTTCAAACAAAAAAAATAATCGTTTTCCGGCTTTTCGACTAATTTTTAAAAGGCAAAAATGCCATATTTTCGGAATGAGTACGAAATACAGGCAAAACACACCGCTTTTTCCAGAATCGTACACAAAACGATATTTTCGGGGCGAAGAACAGAGAAAAAGTCGAACTCTTTGCCGGAGACGAAAGCACAATAAGATGTACTTTTCTTAGACCTGCGGAAAAAAGTTGTGGGGATCAGGTTCTGTGTCTGTTATGCCCATGCATTTTATGAAATTCTTGATGTGACTGATGTCACAAATTCATATTTTGTTTTGTAGTGCTGTCTAATGCTGCCGTTAAAACGTAATACAGTGTGCCGTATTAAATATATTACACATTTTACAGTTGTCATTAATTCCATAACCTCTCCTCCCGGCGGCCAAATGCGTTATGCAAATCCGGGTCAGTAAATCACCGTTTTATAATGTCATGACTTCGTAACACTCTAAACTCCAAAACAAATCACATTCATTGATAATTTGCAACAATAAAACAGCTTCTAGTCATAGATATTAAACGAAGAAAAATCGCCAACTGTTACCCAGATAGCAAAAAAAAAAAACATCCAATCAAAGGTCAATGAATGGTCATTGCAAGAGAACGTCATGAGAAAGATAGCAGTCATAGTAATTCGTATGGAATAGTAGTAAAATCCTACGTGAAAAATTTATATTTCTTAAGAAATAGAATAATAATAATAATTTCCCTCCATCTGCAAACAGACCACAAACATTGCGGGACGCGACGGTTAAGCGAAAGAAAGTAAACGAAGAACGGCAACGGGCAGAGGTATCAGCAACAAAGACAAAATGTGGCCTAGACCAAGTTTATGTGGCCGTCGCTTAATAGTGCTGTTGCTGTTGGCACAACATCATCATTTAATGGTCTCACAGGCTGCCGCAGTAGCTCAGTTGAAAAATCAACAACATCATCAGCATCAGCCAGCAACAATCTTGGGGCAACAGCCGCAAACGCAGCAGCAACGGCATAGCGAACCATCTCAGCTGCCTTTACAGCATCAGCAGCCAAAACAGCCAACGGTGACGACACACCCAGATGGCACAAGTGCTTCAATTACCGGTCATCATCATTTGGGACCGGCAACAGCGTCTTCGTCATCGACATCGTCGTCGTTTTCTTCGTCATCCGCTGCATTGTCGTCATCTTCAACGGCTCATTTGCCTTCAGCGCAATTTGCTAGTGATAAGGAAGGTGCAGCTGCAACCGCAGTCCAAGATGTATTCAAAAATTTCAACGCTGAAGATGACTTCGGCGATACTTACCAAATACTAACAGACTTGAAACGAGAAACTAACCAAAATTCTGAGCAATCACCACCGCCGCCACCACCCCCGTCCTCACCAAACTTTACACCCCACCCAAGTAGCAACTCTGGCTACCCCTGGAATTTATTTGAGAGAACCGCTTTTGCACCAGCCCCTTTCGGTAGCATGCCCGTACCACCCATTGCGGGCATTTTCCCTCACATGTTTGGGGCATTTGATGGCTATCCCACACCCTTCCCCGTAACACCCAGATTTATGCCCATCATGAGTTATCCCCAACCAGTTTTGGTGCCTTATCCTTTCTACATGGCACCCGAAATATTTTATCCCGGATTTTCTGCTTTGCCCAATGGTCTCCAAGACTATGAAGAGTCTATGTCACGTGGTGCGGCCCGTCGCCCTGCACCCAGCCAGCATGCGGCAGGCTATTCTCGTAACTCGCCTATATACTATGTACGTCTGCCGCCCACCCCATATATGTTTATGCCTAGTTTGGGTTTGGGGGCTACCGCTCCAGCCATGTCTGGATTTCCGACCATGTTGCCTTTTCAGTCATTACCGTCCTTTCCCCCCTTCTCCTCAGTATTTAATGTACCCATAAATTTCTTAGCCAATGGCAAACCTAGTAATATTTACCAAATGGGCGGTTCACCGAATGACTTGCAGGGTCCTTTGCAATACCCCATTAATAATCGACCGCCAGCAGCGGCAACTCCGCCGGTCGCCTCCTCATTTAACAGTGGCTACAGGCCTCCATCATCTTCGAGTCAGCAGTATTTTAATGGTCCTTCATCCAATGGTTATGGATCATTCACATCATCAGCCTCATCATCATCGACGCCAGCTGCTTCGCTACAAGATTCAAAATTGACATCACTCAAACGGCCCTACTACTTCAACGGACGTCCCGATGATATTTATATCCTTCCAAATAATTTCAATAACTTGTACTCCTCCGAAAATAGTTATTATTGAGAAAAAATTGGGGATCTTATCATTATATTAAAAGTATTATTTTTTAAACTTCAGCGCAAAGTGACTTATCGCATTTAGTTTTAAGAAATATTTTCAAAAAATAATGAATTGACAAAAAGACGAGACAAATAAATGATCATAAAAATATAAACCTAAGATACGTTGTTATCAATTTAGAGGTATTTTTCTACTTAAAGTCTGAAACTATGCTGACTTTTCGCGGTGGAACTACATTGTATACAAAAATGCTCTTTGTAACTAAGTTATTCCACTAGGCAGCACTATGTTTTTTGCGCAGCAATGCCAACCTTTCTTTGCTGCTTTCCAACACTGGAATCGGAATTTTTGTATGATACGTTCGATAGAACATTTGTAAACTTGTGCAATGAAATAGTAATAAAAAAGACACAATTTTACAATTTTTCAAACACGTTCCTCTTCTTAGGTAGCGACTGGAATAAACATCCCTATCTATTATGCGCCATCCGTAGAAAATAATCCCAAGCGCTTCAATCTTCTGTGCTTCTCCTCTAATTCGTCACACAAATTTTCGACAGTATTTCAAAATCCTGCTCCTTCCAACGGAGTTCCGGTCGCCGTCTTCTGCGCCGTCCATCGAGTTCGTGTCATTGTTCATGCGACGCCGATACTCTCCGTCAAGGGAGAGTATCCATATATTTTCCGGAGTATTTTCCTCTCGGAAACTGCCAGTACTGATTCATCCGTTTGCGTCATACCCAGGATTCTGCGCCATATAACAAGACAAGTAGAACCAACTTCTGGTACAGTCGGATTTTTGTTTGTCGAGAGAGGGCTTTATCATTGAATCGCTTCCTTAGCCCACAGTAACATCTGTTAGCAAGCAATACTCTCCTCTTTATCCCCATGCTGATATCATTGATTTTGTTTACAACGGAGCCGAGGTAGATGAATTCTTCCACCACTTCGAAATTATAGTTGTCAACATTCACACAACGTCCCAAATGGGTAGACTCTTTGTTCGTTGAAACCAATAACCTTGTTTTGTCCTCGTTTACCACTAGACCCATTTTCGCTGCTTCCTTCTCGATGCTTGAGAAAGCTGCAGTAACATCCGGCAGTTTTCGGCCAATAATGTCTACTCGTATGTCATCTGCATATGCGAGTAACGTATGACTTTTATTAAAGATGGTACCAGTCGTGTTAACTGCAGCTTTCCTCATAACCATCTCCAACAGTATGTTGAATTGGTCGCACGATAGACTGTCGCCCTGCCTAAATCCTTGTCCTATCTCTACTGATGACTTCGTGTTAGTCAGCGTCATCCTACAAAGACGTATAGGCTTCGTAGGAATTCTAAACTCGCACATGGCCTCATACAGTTTTTGCTGTTTCGGGCTATCGAAGGCAGTTTTATAAGCGACGAAAAAAATAGTACGTGTCGACCTATTTTTCTTGGGTCTTCTCTAGAATTTGTCGCAGTGTGAATATCTGGTCAGTTGTTGATTTACCAGGTCCAAAGCCATACTGATAAGGTCCAATCAGGTCAGTTAGAAACGGCTTTAGTCTTTTACATATCACACTCGACAGAACCTTATTGGCAATGGGTAAAAGACTGATATCGTGATAGTTTTTACAAACACTTGGATCGCTTTTTTTAAACACAGAGCAGTAGTCATACGCTTCTAGGCACTCATAAAATGTGTCTTTGTCTCCTCGTCTTTCTCTTCCGTCGGGGCATGTGCACAGATCAACGTCATGAAAAAATATTTCGCTTTGATGCGGATAGTGGCTATACGGTCTCTTATAAGGTTACACCGCGAGACAAGGTGTCTCAGTCTTTTTCCCAAAACAAATCCACATCCGAATTCATGCATTTCTGCGTGGCAGCTATAGTAGATGTCACAGTTTTTACGCCGAGTATATTCTTGTCCTGGATGGCGGCAATGTCAGCCTTATATTCATCCAGGACATCCGCTAGTCGAATAGAGGCACCTTTTCTGTAAAGAGTGCGGACATTCCAAGTGCATATCCTTAGATCATGGTCTTTATAACGTTTGCGGGGGTCGTCAACATTTAGGGGAGTACGTTTTATTACTTTCTTCGGTATTTTCATGATAATTTAAATTTAAGATGAACGGCTTATCAGGCCACTGCATCTGATCCTAGTGTTGGGGCTGCCAACGACCACTAGAACAGTTAATTGACTTTCAGTAACAGAAGTATCTCAACTAGTCGCCTTCTCACTTTAGCTACCATCAAACGGATGTCGGATTTCATTACCAGGCAATACTTGCCCGAAGGTCCGAAGTCGTGAGCTGCTTGGGAAATTCTGCAGAGGGATGTGGTTATTCCCAAGTGGATAACAATCAGAGGCCCCAATCAGAGGCCCAAAAACAAAGTTGTTCCGATATCAGTATTGGAAGTCAATACAAGAAACTCTGGCAATGCCGCTAAATTTTTTCACGAACATTATGCAGCAGATGATAACTGATAGCCTTCTATCTTAATCTAGGTGCTATGTTGTGTTCATGAGGAAGAAATTACGTCATTGCGAGTTTTTTTTTTTTTTTTTTTGTATTGGTTTCTAACACTGAAATCGAAACAAATTATATTTTTACCTTATCATATATTCGATAATACAGGGTTATCCATTTAGTGATTTCAAAACAGCCGGTTATTAGCCGGTATTACGAATATGGATAATTTAATAACTGAAGAACGCGTAAAAATAGCTAGAACTCACTACAAGCATAGTGATACAAAGTTGAGTTTTCAATCGAACAAAATTTTCTTCAACGATGAAGCTCATTTCTTATTCAGTGGTTACGTCAACAAGTAAAATATGTGACTCGGAGAACCCAGAAGTGATTGTGGAAAGGCCATTTCATCCGGAAAAAGTGGCTGTTTGGTGGGCTATTGAGATGTCGTTGGACCGTATTTTGTCAGAAACTATCTCCAAAAGGATGCACTGCTACAACCAGTTCAGAGGCAGTCACTTAAATGACATTGTATTTCGTACATAATGGCAAGGTTCAAACATTATAATGAAATAAAAGTTTCATCGAAATCATAGCTTTACGTGTGTTTCATTTAACTTTACTTTTGAAACCAAAAAATGGATAACCCGTTATATTTGTAAAATTCTGTTTTTGCATTACGGTTTGATCGCTTTACTAACGTAAAAACATTTGTTCTTCCGATTTTAGCGTTGGAAACCAACCAAAGAAAAAGGCGGCATTGCCACATAAGAAAAATTTCCCCCTTGTCCGGTGGATAAATCTCACTTCAACTTTCACGACCAAAAGTCAGCATAGAACGAGCCTTTACCAACAAATGCTAAAATAATGGAACGTTATTCATGTTTTCCTATGATAGCGCTTTCACGTGGAACATTTCGAATAAAAATCTAATCGTTGTAAACAGGTTGATAAGCTCTTGCCATAAAAATGTCGACAAGATTTTACAGTACCTGCTTATTAACTTCATTATGTAAGGAATGATTTTCGTATGACATGCTTTCACGGCATTTGCATTGCATAAAATCGCCCACTAAAAAAGCAATCTGCTATGAACGAATTTTGTTATAAACAACAAAATTGTTTACTTTTTCCATTTTTTTTTTCAGGGATAAGTGGGAACAGCATTTTTATCGAACTGTTCTCTACAAAACATTTAAGCATGCATGAGAAAAGCTTTGTTCATTACGAACTGTAGAACAATTTGAATGAACCAACAATGATGCTATCATCACGTTGGAATTATTTTAGCTTTATATTATTAACCTACATAAGTGAAAGATAATATGATTGTGTAGAGCCACTACTTATTACTTACTTGTAAAAGATTACCTGTTATATGCCGCAAGTAGGAAAGAATTCCATGCGCCGAGTTTTTTTTGCAGTTCTTTAATTCGTCATACCAAGTTGGAATAACACCTCCGAAACATAGTCTTTCCAGTGAGGTTTTGGTCGCCCTATTCAGCAGCGCAGGCCGCGTTCACGCTTTGGCAGATTCACTCAATTTGATCTAATCGCCTGACAACTCCAACTTTCTATAATAATGGTGTTGGATTCATATATTTACGAAGAATTTTCAGCCATTTTGTGCCAGTTCAGAACTTTGTGCTCTACTGCAGGAGAGGTAAAGGTCTGCCGCCTGGTAAGTTTGTTTTCCGTTTGTCAATTGAGTGCTTTACCATTTAATCTCTTGCCTAACCAATAACAGCAAGCAACGTTCTTCTCTTAATTTCCAGGCTGATCATTTATTGATGACGAAGCCTGGTCTAGTTGCATTCCAAATGAGTAAAACAAAAAACGTGATAACTTTTACTGATTTCTTCCCATTGCTTAAGAGGGCTGCAGTAACATTTCACAGCCAACGCAATCGCTGAATATTAATGCATTTGATCACGTCGATGTCGGCAAATAGCTCATACAGCTCATTTTTTATGCGACGTCGATACTCTCCGTTAACGATGACTGCCAGTACTGATTCAGCCCAGTATTCTGCGCCATATACTTTTTTATACCTTTCTTCTATTTAAAAAAGTTAAAAGATTGACAGTTGTTCTTTCGAAAAAAAGTCAACTCTTCATATATTTGAAAAAACCAACAAATTAACTTTTTGTATCAACTATATATAGTTCCCCACTCCGATTCACCCTGCAGATCTACTGGTGCTGTTTGTTATTTTAAGAGCTATAAGAAACATTTTTCTCTGCGGAAACAGAAATATAAATTTCATTTGGAATGAAATAGAAATAAATAAACCTAAATATAGAGGAAGCACATGAGACAATCATGAGTTTTTTTCAAAACAACAACAACGACAATAATAACAAGTAGACACACAAAATATAATTTCACATGATTTGGGGGAAAACATTTAATAGTAATCGTGTGATTTGCCGTTCAAAAAATGGCCAAATGCCAAATCTGAAACGTGATTGCGGTTATCACAAACATATCATCTGCTCAAGAAATGGAATTTAGAATATGTTCAAAATTCATGCAAGTGGAAAGTCAGTTTCATTCTTGGAATGAAAATATGAAACAAAAAAATTAATAATATGTTTATGAAACTATGCAAATGTGACTAAAGAAAATTTGAACTGTTTGCAAAGTATTTGTAAACTGGTGATGGATAAATTTAAGGCTGAATTCACTGTCATACAGGAAATACGACGAAAAGGACAAAGGGCAAGGTGGCGACTATAATAGACCTTGTTTTCTATTTTCTATTATTCTCAACCGTCTCGATCTTCTGTGGTAGTTCTCACACCAAGTTTTGGGAATATATGAACCCTCCGACCTAACAAAAAAGGAAACAGAAAAGTTGGGAAACATTTTCTTCATTTTTTAATATAATCTAAAAAGAGACTCAATACACTTTTTCCAGCGATATTCATAACCTTCTATATCCTGTTTGCTCGTATAGTAAGAACTGTCGAACTCCTCAAAATGGCCATCAGCCGCAAACTCCACTTCTTCATTGTTGGCAAACCTTTTACCACCGATCCATTTTTTTCAAGTTTGGAAATAGAAAATAATCCGGGGAAGCTAAATCTGGCGCATAACGTGCGTGATGAAGCAATTCGAACTTCAATTCATTACAAAGTCGATTATCATACGGCCATAGCGCCTTCAATTAACCGTAACAGTTCCTCTGATTATCCGCCACACAGGCCTGACCACATCCGTAACGCTTCCAGTCTCTTCAAATTTCTTTATAATTTTGCCAATTCCCGGAGGTCGATTATGACGACCATAATCACCCCGTAATGCACAAAATCGTCAATACAAAGTAAAAATATATTACATTTTATTATTAACATAGTTTGGAATTTTACATATAGTATTACAGCAAGAAAAAAATCTAATATTGTGGGCTAAAATAAATCTATATATAAATACATTTCTTGTAAACAAATAAAGGAAAAAGATAAGGAAAACCTTTATTTTTGTTAAAAAAAAATTTTAAAATATAATCAATTTTTTCATCTTCTATTAGAAGATTGAAAAGTGATCATCAGTACAAATTTTTTATTAAATCAATATTAAAAGATTTACATTTGTCTTCAAATCTTTGTGTTATATCTGTTAGAAACTCAATAACTAACTTGTGTCTGAACATAGAATACAATTAATTCGTTGAGTATCTTCTGTTTAGGTTATAAATACATTTCAAATTTTTGTTTTGCACAATTTGAAGCTTTTTCAGGTGACAGTTCGCCAATTTTGGTGACCAAATTTGACATCCATATGATAAAATAGGTCGAATGCACATTTTATAAATCAGCAATTATATATTTTTATAGTTTAGTTTCGATTACCTACTTATTAATGGGTACAATGCTCTTCCGCATTTAATAGTTATGTCGCAAGCTTGGGCAATGTGTGTTGTAAATGTTAGTTTTTTTTTACCAAATATAACATATAAATATTTTACTGAATCTTCCAAACTTATGTCAGCTTCTTGTACAGATAAACTGATACTAGGTTTTCTTTTAGGGGATTTGATTTACAAGAAAATTATAGCTTTTGTTTTCGTAGAGTTGATTTTGATTTTCCATTTTTCGAAATATTTTTGGAATACCATAACTGCTGCATTTGATACCTTTCCGGTGATGATTAGCGCTGAGTCATCTGCATAGAAAGCTACAGACTGATTTTTCAAGTTTTAAAATTGGGGAGGTTCGGAGATAATATCGATCCTTGTGGTACACCCGCTGGAATTGATCGTTCTGTAGCGATACTGTCATCCACCTTTACCAAAAAGCCAGACAGAAAGCCTTGTATTATTTTTTGCAAATAGAGAGGATAGCCAAACTGATTCATTTTAAAAATGAGGCCATTGTGCCAGATAGAATCAAAAGCCTTTTCTATGTCTAGGAACACAATGCCCGTAAATTTCCTGTTTTGTTTGTTTGCAGTGATGTAATTTAATACCCTTTTTAGTTGGTGTATGGTTGAATGATCTTTTCTAAAAACAAATTATTCTTTATTTATGACACCATTAGATTCTGAGTAATCAAGTATTCTGATCTGTATTATTTTCTCAAATACTTTGGCGAGTACGCATAAAATGCTTATTGGTCTGTAGCTGCTTGCTTGTTTTGCGTCTTTGCAACTTTTTAAAATGGGAACTACTTTCGCTTTTTTAAATTGTTTGGGGAAGTATCCGTTACTTAGGCACCAATTAAAAACTAAAGCTAGTTTAATGAAGAATATATCCGGCATTTTCTTTAGGAATACTGGTCTAATGCTATCAATACCAGCAGCTTTTTTGTTATTTAATCTCAATCTTTATTAACAAGAGATTTCACCTCCTCACCAGAAATTAGTGCATCAGACACATTGTTTGGTATATTTTGTGAGTCTAGCCATTCAATATGTTTAATTACTTTATTTTCCACAGACGAGAAAGAAGTAATTGTCGTTTTATGAGCTTTTTCGAATACATCGGCTATATGATTTGCTTTACTTTTTTTTTCTAAATGCAACTTTATTAGAAAAACATGTTTACAAATGATTCATTGATAGTATTGCCAACTGCTAGCTACTACTTTTTTTCATCTTTCTGGCAAAGCTCGTATTCCGTCATGGTAAAACTGTTCATATTTTGAGGTTATCCACGAATCTAGCTATTACTTAATGTCGTCATATGAGTGAAACTGCTGGTCAGCCAGACTGTGTGCCATCGAACGAAACAATTAATAATAGGATGGCGCATTATCTGGAGAATATGGCAGATGGACTAAGACTTCCCATTTTAGAGTTTCCAGGTAAGTTTTAACGGGCTTGGTCATGTAAGGCTGAGTGTTGTCATGCTGAAGAATCACTTTTTCGTGCCTCTCCGCATTAATTAAAGTCGATACCGATTCCCAGTGATGGTTTCACTTCAACAGCTCGTAGTAAATAACACCGACCTGGCCCCGTCAAATACAGAGCATAACCTTCACAACGTGAATATAATAGAAGCATGAAAGGGCAGCCCTCATGACTTTCTTTTCTTTGAAATGCTGCAATGAATCCATTTTTTATTACTTGCTGCAATACGATAAAGAAACCCCCTCCTTTTTCTTGTTCACAGGCGAAAAGACGACGCTCAACGTCCCTTGGCTTCAACTCATCATAAGGAACCCAAGTTCCTTGCTTCTGAATCATTCCCTACGCATGCAATCACTTGGAAATGGTTTAGCGGCTAATTCCTAACACTGAAACAAGCTCTACCTGCGTTTGTCACTTATTCCCATCAAGCAATCCCGTCAATTCAGTGTCTTCAAAGGTTTTTCGTCTTTTTTCAACAACAAAATCAACGTCTATAAAGCGACGGAACCGATCTCGATACGTAGTTTCACTTAAAGCAGCATCTCCGTAAACTTTTTGAAGCTTTCGATGAGCTTCAGCCGCCGTTTTCTTCGATTGAAAGAAGAAAATCAATACTTTCCGCATATGACGATTATTTGACACAAATTAATACATATTCACACAACTAAAAGAATATGACGTGAAAAGAAAATCACTATAGGTTAGGTTATGACAGAATCCACTAGCACTTACAGCTAGCACCATCTATTGGCAAAAAACAGGAATCTAGTGGCACACATCCCCTTCAGAAATCTCAAAATTGATTCAATTTATTTTAATGGAGAGTTTTTGATCCGAGAATTTTTTTAAATTTTCCATATTTTTTTCTTCAACAATCTGCCTGCCAGCAAACAGACCGCGTTTTTGTTTGCGAAAAAAATAATATCTAACAGGTCAATTTCCAATATTTTCCAAACACTCACTGTGCACTATCATGGCAATAACTTTTGTGTATTGTTCAATAGATTTTTTATTATTTTTTGAAATTGCAAAGTATTGTCAAACTATCACCGCTTTTACCCAATCAATTTTAAAAACGTCTACTTGATTTTACTACAGCGCTAATTGAAGTGATTAAATAGAGCACCAATGAACCCATCGTCATTTAGACTGAAGCTATTGAATAGATTTAACTTTGGTTTGGTTCCGGAAGATTCGGATATTGGCCATAGATTTTGATTGGAATATCCGTTGTCCACCATCCCGTTTCCGGCGAATGCACTCATGTCTACTATAGTGGTCGGTGTCTGCGTTCCTCCTATAGACATCATAGACGTAATGGGCGATGAGGTTGATATTGAAGGCATAGAGGAAAAGTCATCAGAGCGGCGTAAAAAGTTGGACATTGGTGAAGGCGATGTTAGATAAGGGCTGGACCATCGCATGCCGGGATAATACATAGAGTTAGTAGGCGACCTTAGGTAGGAATAGAATGATGCCGAAGGCGCAGTATAAAAAGAAGTCGTGGAAGGCCATGAGCGAGAATTAATTAGATTCATTTTGGCATTACGCTGCTTGACCGTTTTAGCAGAAGCTTAAAAAACAAAAATCAAACAATTACAATCACTTTCAAAATTAGGATTGCTTACCATTTTTGAAAGAGCCCTTCAATTTCGCACTATTGTTGGATTTCTTGGCCTTCATATGCTGACGCTGTTTCTTTGATGCCGGCGCTGTTTCCACGAATTGTGCGATTACAATCAATGACAGGATAACCACAACAAGCAAAAATTTAAAGGAAGCCATGTCAGGTCTTTTGTTTTATGTACTACGTTAGGTCTTTGATCACAGCAATATCAAATTATAATGGCCATCCAATTTGTCTTTGCTTATATAATATAAATGTGATTTTATAATCAATAAAATCAGCATTATAAAGTCTCTGAACTTTCTAAATATTGGATGAGATTCAAAATATGTACACATGTATTTTCCAAAGCCAGTTTTTTTTTAATGCGTTCGTGACATGGCTGAAAATGTTGGCACTTTTATCAATACATTGCTATGGTTTTGTATCTTATCAAGCTGAGTTTTGCGTATAATCAAAAGCTAAGCTTTAAATTCATTTAATAAAATCACACAGCATAGTTTTAGGCTGAATTTTTAAAATGATCTACGTATTGAGATTACGAGTTATGAGTAAAGAGTTCAAGGAGGATAAAAGCTCCAATATCTGAAGACTTTCATGGTTCTGCAGTGTCGCTCGCGTTAACTGAACGGGCTTTTGTTAAGTTTGAAACGATAAAAGAGGCTGCCACGCGAATATTAATCTAACATTAATTAGTATGAAATACCAGCTAGCCTGTAGCTCATATGGCCAAGATCATGCATTGTGGTCCATAATATGACGGACAATATATAAACTTTTTCCTACAATTAATATATTTTTAGTGTTTCACTTCAAAAAATTTCGTTGTAGAAAACGCTCGTATACAGTAAGCTGCCTTCCAATACCTTTAAAGAAAAATTTCGGAAAGCAAAATAGGAAATTACGGAAAATTTTGAAAACCCCCTTTTAATGTTGCAAAATAACGCCGTTTTTAAAGCAGTGGGGCAAGGCGATTTCTTTTACATGTTTATTCTAAAATCTATACAATTCAGAAGTTAAGACAAAATAATGAAATTTTGCATGTCTGGCAGAACCCTATATTATTTGGCGATAATTTGTCACCAAATTCAATTAAATATTCACCAAAAATTGAAATATTCACAAAAAATTGAAATTAAATTAAAAAATTCGTCAAAATCCAAAAATCGCTAAATCGCTTATAGCTTTATTTTCATGGTCGCATGAATCGCATTTGCATTTTAACAATATTTTTGAAATTTACTGATAACAGATAGATATCGTTATTAGGTATAGCCTTCGTAGAAGGTAAAAATTCAAATTATTGTGTTTAAAAAAATATTTTTTTTTTTGATACTCTGAAAAACGCCACTTTATTTCATCCCCATAGCAACGCCAAAACGAAGTTATTCAACTGTACTCACTGCAGAAACCCTCATGGGCAAACCCTAGACATTCGACAATAATTATCAGTGTGGAGTAAGTCATCGGCCCGCCCACAAAAAAATATTCGAAAATATATCGGATGGTTCGGAAAGTTTGTTCGGGTTTTTATTTAAATATTTACAACAATTATTTTAATCTATTATATAATCTCCCCGTTTTTTAATAACTTTTTCCCACCTCTCTGGAAGCTTTTTAATTTTTCCCTCAAAAAACTCGCGTGGTTTTTCTGAAAAAAAGCATTCAATTTAATTTTTTTACTTCCTCGTCGTTGGTTGCTCAGACTGCGAAATAGATGATAGTTGGACGGAGCGAGGCCTGAGTACGGTGGATGAGGTAAAATTTCCCACCCAAGATCTGATATTGAGGCAGTGTGAGGTACCCACACAAAGAAGTTTCTCACAAATCCGAGCTCATATTTCACTAACTGTTACACGAGGATTAACAATAATTAAATCTCTCACCTCCTCGGAAACAAATTCTTTTAGCCGTTCTGCTCTAGGAGCGTCCGTTACGGAGAAGTCGCCAAAAATACTCTTTTTCGCTAATTTTTCCCACTTTTTAAAACTTTTTGTTAAAACGTTATAACAACTCATGACTAGAACGAGAACACAAGTAAACAATAGTAAATAGTTTAGAGAAGAGGTGGGGGAAGTTGTGATGGTGTTTGAAGGAACTCTACGTCATGAGAAGTGACGTATGATGAACTAACGTAGTAACCGGACGACCTTTCCGAACAACCCAATAGAAAAGATGGTAACGAAGTATCGATTTTTGTTTATATTTATTTCATGTGATGGTACTCGATATTTTCTTTGCGTAATACTCGTATGTCCGAAACTACAGCTGAACCACAAAAACATAAACCATATTTCAAATCCGTTTACTTGAAATACCAATTATGCGGCACCACACGAAGAGCAGAATATTATACTACAGCGGAATATGCAAAGAATTAGTCAGGTTTTATTACAAAATCATGAATAGCCGCTGTACCAGTCACTCGAGTCTTTTAGAAAGTTGCATATAAAGACATTACCAATATGTCCGGTTCTTCATTTTGCGGAAATTATTCACATGGTGATTGGATAGATTATTTTTTTATTGTTTTATGCATTTACTTAAAAAAAAAATCCAAATTAAATTGGGAATTTTCTGAACAATAAAAATGAACAAATAAAAAACGATTGAGGATGAGAATTTTTATATAAAATTGGCGAAATATTAATTGACAATAAGAAGTTACATTTGTTGTTGAGAAACGACAAATTTAAAATGAGAACATCGATTAACAAAATCAATTTGTTATAGAGATTTTCTATTTGAAATTGTGAAATGAATTATTGATGAACAGGTATAAATTCCGATTCATAGTATCTTCTTACACAGAATAATCAAACTATCCAATTTTTCTGTGGAAAATCTGTTTTTTTTCTGGTACTAACCATGCTCACAACAAGGACGGGTGCTTACAAATGTATACAAATTAGAGTGATTCCTTTCCGCATACATTAAATACCAGCGTATTATGCCTCTGATTAAGGAGTACATGGAAATAATGTTAGAATATTTTAAAAAATTATAATTTTGTTCATTTTAGATAATTCGACAATTGACAACTATTTATTGTCATTAAACAATTTTCATTCAAAAACTTATGAAATGAGCTATTTTATCAGCTGACTAGACGGACAACTATTACGGTATTCGCTAAAATAACATCTTCAGTGCCCCTGGCTGCTTGAGCTTTCTCGTTTTTGCGAATAGTTTCAAGCAAACGCCGCATAATTCTCAAATAATATTCCTGTTAGACAGGTTTGGTCCGGGAGAAGAAACTCATAACGTACAATAACAAGATAATTTAAGAAAGCTGTCACCATAACATTGAGTTCAGAGTGAATTGGGAGCGGCCTTGTTTTATTTTTGGCACGAAATTCACCTGATTGGTCAGTTCCTTCCGGATTATAAACATAAATCCAAGTCTTATCTCCCGTATAAATACTTTTTTATAAAGCGCTGGTTACCCAAAAATCACCTTTCCACCAATTTAAATGCGTCGGGCCTTGTAGAAAAAAGAGGAGTGTTTTTAACACCAATCACGTTTTAATTGATCCGTTCGAAATCTTCAACTCATTTTCGGCGTTCTTTAAACTGTTTATGTCATTTGTAATCGTTTTTTTCCGACAAAGTTTGTTCACCAAAAACCTTCTGCAACATTCGAAATGTTTCGACGGAAGAAGCTCCGTTTGATAAATAAAATTTGATGCAATTTATTTGCTCAATAAAACCAAAAAAAAAACAAACAATATTTCCTTGCATCCCATGATTGTATCGAGATATAGGAGTGCTTTCCACGGTCAATAACCTTACTTTTATTTTGTTTCTAGACTCGTTCAACTGGAACTACAATATAACGAGGATTCTAAACGTTACTTTGAGAAGCATTCACTAGACTTGTCGATTATACAATTACTCGAAGTTTTCATCAAATACGAGTACATTGGGAAGGCTGGCGCTTAAATAATAATGAATGGTTGCATCGAGGTTCGAACCCACGTTCATATGCGTGATAGTCGCATGTTCTCGCCATCATGTAATGATCTATTGCAAGCAAAATTACACATAGTAAAGGGTGTCCCAACAAGAACGCAAGATTTATATTTGAAATAAAACACAGATATTAAAAAAAAACTCGTGAAACTTTATTATATCACAAAGCAGACAGAATGAGGTTATGTATGGAACAACACATCGAGCAGATGGCCGCCGCGGCTTTGCTGGCACACACGCGACCTTTTAATTAAATTTTCAATGACCGTTTTGCATAAATGCTGCGGTATTTCATTAATGCAGCGTCCAATTTCTTCTTTTAAGACTTGGGTCGTCGTCGGCTTATTCGCGTAAACCATCGATTTCAAAAAACCCCAAAGAAAAATGGTGTTAAATCGCACGATCTAGGCGGCCAATTCTGGTCTCCAAAACGCGAAATAACACGACCGGGAAGTGACTGATGCAGCAATTGAATTGTTTCTCTGGCTGTATGACATGTGGCGCCGTCTTGTTGAAACCACATGCCCTCCACATTCATTTCTTCAATTCTTCCCATGGTTATCATTTCGCGATACCGAACACCATTGACTGTTTGCGCTTGACATGCCTCATTTTCATAAAAAAAGGTCCAATGGTTCCTCCAGTTGAGGATGCATTTGCTTCTCGTGAATCACTCGAGGATTTTCCTCACCCTAAATGCGACAATTCTTCCTATTGACGAAGCCATCAAGATGGAAATGGGCCTCGTCACTGAAGATGATTTTATGGGCAAAATCAGCATTTTCATGTTGTCTCTCCAATACCCAATTACCGAACTCCCTTCGCTGTCCATGGTCAGCTGGCTTCAGTTCCTGAGTCAATTGAACTTTGTATGCATGAAGGTGCAAATCTTTCGTCAAAATTCACTGCATAGTGGATTTGGAGACACCAATTTGATGAGCTCGGTGTCGAATTGAGGTGGATGGGGTTTGAGCGACATCATCACGTACAGCTGCGACATTTTCGGTCGATCGACCTGGTCGAAGGTGCGTTGTTGTCTTTACATCACTAACAGCCCCAGTTTTGGCAAATTTATCCATTAATCTCTTTACAGTTCACACTTTTGGAGCATTATTGTGACCCCAAATTAATTGCAATTTGCAAACTGTAGCCGCAAAACTTTCACCATTTTGGTAAAACAATTTCACAATGAGAATGCGTTGTTCATTCGTGTGGCGCTCCATTTTGACTAACCTCGTACCTTCTGCTGGCAAACAATAACAATTGTTCAAATGTCAAACAATGACACTTCGAATGGCGCTAAATTTAAATCTTGCGTTCTTGTTGGGACGCCCTTTAAAAATCGCCGAAATCACTTTTTGTGACGTACAAATCTGAGCGTAGCTCCAATTTTAACGACATTTATGATGAACAATTTGGCACAGATGTCTGTCACAGTGATACCAACTAAACGAAAAAAAAAATATTTCAGAGATTCGATGCCGATGTCTTAATTTTTGGTCACAGTAGTACCATTTAAATAGTTTTCAGCCCCTTTTTGCCAACTATTTTAAAATACGTTCTGTTAAAAAAAAGTACCATCAATTAGTCATTTAAAAAGTCGCCTTCATGATTTATCAAAGTTCTTTTTATAGCAAATTTGGCACAACCGTCTGCCATACTGACGCGAAATGTGCTGAATCACTGTAAATGTTTCAGAAGGCTTACGGTGAATCGAATTTATCAAAAAGATATATGTGCATGTGAGTGGTACAGCACATACAAAAGGGGCCGAAATGTGGCACAACTGTGGTCGAAATTTGACAAGCCGTGGTCGGAATTTGTCTCAAATTTTGTATTATGAATAACATTTCATGTGCCGAATCGCAATTTATCAAAAACACATGCATATAAGTAAGTCATAAAGTGCATACAAAAGTGGTCGAAATACGGTGGAAGATTTGCCTCGGTCTGTTTGACTATCAACGTCTTCAGATGAAGTTAACATCGCTAAAATCAAGGAAATGGTATCCGAAAATCGTTACGTACCCGCTGAACTTTCTGTGTTTCACGAATCACGTTTCCAGTCCACTAGTCCCGAAGGATCCGAATTTACTTCCAAACTCAGTCGCTTAAAAAGCGCTGAAGACATGCTGGAACTGATCAACTTGGACGCCACATTCATAAAAATCACTGTAACTGTTAATAAGACATGGGTTTACAAGTTTGACATACCAACCGCTCAGCAAGGCTTGGAATGATGCCCTTCAATTACGCAGAAACCATAAAATCGCCCAAATCGATCAGAAATTAACACCTGACTATTTTCTTTGGTTATTGTTGTGTCATGCACTCGAAATTCTTGCCAGAAAGTCAAATGATTAATAAAGAATATTATCTGGGTTTATGCGTCTTTTGAGAGACCAAATTTGACCAAAATAGCCAGATTTGCGGAAAGAAACTCATGGATTTTAAACCATGACGGCGTATTATCTTAAAAGATTACAATTGTAAAGGAATTTCTGGACAAAATTTCAACAAATATTATCGATCGCCGTATTTATCTAATATGGCCCCGGTTAAAAACTCATGTTATCATCTCAAAGCACTCGTTTTCAATCGATACAAGATATTAACGAGAGTTTGCGGCCAAAATTGAAGCCTTGTTCGAAAACGCGTTTAAAAAATGTTTTGAGGAGAAGATTCGTATTGTTTGAAGTCAATGCAATACATTAAATTTAATAAAAAAAATGTTCTTCAAATATTCATTAAATTATTATGACAAAATGTCATGACAGTACAAATGTATTCTGATGTTGTTTTTAATAAAATTACTGAAGCAATAAAGAGGTTTATTTATACTTCAACCAATCAAAATTATGTTTACAACTACCATCGTAACATAGTTGCGATTAACTGAAGTGGTTATTTTACATTTATTTTTCCGCTCTTGTAAAATCCTTAAAAATATTATGGTATGTATTGAAATATATCTAACCATGTTGATTACTAACTCTTCACAAAATACTGTTCAAATGAAATGGAAATAATCGGTTTTTTCTATATTAAAACATACTTTTCATATACAGTCAAGGGCTTCTTCAAGGCCTCATGACCCAGGGACAGACACACGGGGTTCTGTTTGAAAACACCCTGTGCTTGTAACACCGCATGGGGAGCACACCGCCAGGGATCATTGGTGTCCACTTGCCACTGGATTAGACGTTGTTTCAACAACTTCACAATTGTTTTGTACTTGGGCTTCTCGATCAAATTGAAACGTTCCAATGCATCCTGTTTGATGTCATACAACTCCCACTCGGGTCGCTGGTAATATGCTAAGAGGTTTTTATACCACGGCAACGTTTGGTGGTTCATTGTAGCGTTAAGTATCTGCTGGAATGTGGGTGATGTGTAGAAATCTTGATCGATGGGAAAGTAGGACCAGTAATTCAAATTGTGGATGAGCTTAAAACGGCGTGTACGTATCATGCGCATGGGATAGTTCATGGTAATTTCGTGGTAATTCTGAGAGGCAAAAACCGCGTCTTCCTCCTTTGGCTGGGGTTCTACCTTCAGTAGGGGCAACAAAGATTTGGTATGGGCATTTTGTGTTGCATTGGCATTTTGTGTAAGTTTGAAGCTTTCCAAGACGGTGGGATAGATGTCCATTAACGTTACCATCGCTGCCGTAGTGTCCAAATGACGATCTTTTGCATTGGGAGAAGTTAAAATGAAGGGTAACCTTATGCCATGTTCATAGAGATTTGTGCGTCCCAGAGGAAAGGGGGGACCATTGTCGGAAGTAAACATAATCAAAGTATTGTCATCATAACCCATTTCTTTGAGTTGTTTCAAAACCACTCCTACTCCTTGATCCAGACGTGACATAGTCATATATTGGGCGGCCAGCTCCTGTCGCACTACGTCGGTGTCGGGCAAATAAGCAGGTACTTGAAGATTGCGCCAGTCATAGTAGATGGGCTTCCAATCAGGTATAGAGCCCATGCCCTCCTCCCCCGAACCCCAACATTCGCAGAATTCTCCATATTGCGGTGTTATGTGGCCACAACGATGAGGATCATGGAATCCCACCATTAAAAAGAACGGTTTCTTTTCACTTTGAGCCCGCTGCAAGAACTCCCTTGTGTAAAGTTTTATCTTGGTTATATTCCTACCAATTTGGTTGATGGAATGTTGCTCCTCGGTTTGTTCAAAGTCAAATTTAAAATCCTGCGAAGAACCCACATGCTTTTTGCCTATTATACCGCTTAAAACGCCACCCTGTGTTTTTTCCCTGAGCACATTGGGTAAGGACGGTGTGCCTGGCAGGACGTTGAAGTTATGTACACCCTGATGTAGTCCATACATGCCGCTGGCATGGCTGGCTTGTCCCGTAAGGATTTGAGCTCGACTGGGCGAGCAACTGCTAACTGAGGTGAATGCATTGTTAAAGAGCAGACCTTTGCGAGCCAATGCATCCAGATTTGGTGTTTGACAATATTTGTTGAGATAGGCTCCCATTTCGAAACCGGCATCGTCAGCCAAAAGTAATAAAACATTTTGGATTTCTCCGGCCATGGTCACAGAGCCTAATAACAGCGTTAAACAAGCGTAAATCCATAAATTTGGCATTGTTGTTTTATAACTCTTGTTCCTGGTAATAAAAACGAATGAAATGTTATTAACTGTCTACATTTACTTTTGCTTACTATCTACTCTACAATTTTACTTACGTTGCTGTCCGCTTTGCATCCGTGCCCTTTTACTTCTCAAACAAGACTGGCTGACTCGAGACTTGTACAATCTCATCTTAGCTCACTTGGAATCGGTTTTGTTACGCTCAGCTCCATCGAATTGTTCTTCTATTGTTTTTGCCATCTGAATTCTCCTGCAGTTTCTTTGAGTTTTATATCTTTTGATCGGGTTTTACTTCTGTTATTCTTTTCTTCTTGTCATGTATCCAGCTTAGAACCTCAAGCTTTTGTATTGTAGATTATTATGGAATCGTGTACTTTAGTCCAGTTTTCTTTTTATTACTTTCCAACTGTCGCAACAGAGGCCCGCTTTAAGTGCACCAAATCATATTCGTATGAATTGGGGACAGTAAATAACGGGTTTTGGATAATTTTTTAACTAAAACAATCACTGACATGGAAAAGTCAGACATACTCGCACACATAACATAAGACGGGTTTCATACAAAATACAAAAAACACGAATTATAAAAAGTCGAGGAGTTTACGCGACTGCAAGCTGTTATGGACAAAAATGTTAGGCGCACCACCATTTGGCAGACGTTAGAGTTCAAGTTTCATAAGAAATGAACGAATGAGATGCATTCCAGCTTTAAAAACTGAACACAAACTTACCCGTATGGATTTTGGGCATAAAAATAAGAATACACAAAGGTCATCCGTAAACCACACAAAATTATTATGAAAAAAATGGAATTCAGATGGTCCTGATCATTTCCGGCAGTATTGGCATGATTTGAGGAAAACGCCGAAATTTTTTCCAAGAGAAATTTTGGAGGTGAAAATGTCATGGTTGGACAGCATTTTCTGCAGTAGGATGTGTGAAGCTGGAGTTCGTATCCTCAGGAATGAAAAGTGCAGATTATATCCAAGTCTTGGAAAACAGTCCTATCCAATTCTGGATAAAAATGGGGACAGGAACTGGAATTTCCAACAAGATAGCGCCGCAATCCACGTCGGCAGAGAGACAAAATACTGGTTTTCCTCTAAAAGAATCAATGCTATGAACTGACCAGGGCTTATTAGAACCATAAGCGTAAGGTCGTCGTAAAAAATTTTGAATGAGACTATGGCACCGTCCAGTTTGCACCCAATTTATCTTCCGCTGCATCCTTCGTCCCTGTAAGCGATTATTTTAAATATTTCGAGTTCTGTCGCACTTTTTTTTTGGCGTGTCTTTTTTATTACCGAATTTTACCACTTCTTTACAAAAATAATAATGATCTTTAATCTTTAAAAACTCACTAATTGAACTTGGCATTATAATTGTGAAACACGCTAACAACAGAATTATCGCAAAAACAAAACCACCGTTATCTGCACGAATTCCAAAGTTTGTGTGCACGGTTTGTTTCGTTCACGCAAATATGTTGATAGTACATCATAACAACAACAAATGTATCGCCACACAAATAACGCTAATTTATGGGTGGCCCTGTAAATATGTATGAAGCGCACCCTAAACGATATGAAAATGTTTGTATTTGAATGGACTTTTTGTAAATACTCGTATGTCACAAACTTATATTCTTGATTATTATTGGTGTTAAGCAGTTATAATAATTATTTTTGATTTTTATTAAAACGATTAATCATAAATATTTTTGAGTTTTATAATAAAATCTACAAATAAAAATTTTTATTTTTAAAAATCAAAAATACAAATCAAAATCGATTTTTATTATAAGAAACAAAAATAAAAATCAAAAAAATCATGATTGATGTTTATTTTTGATTTCTAAAAATAAAAATCAATCATGGTTTCTAATTTCTTAGTTAAGTGAAAAAAAAAATAAAAAAATTATATAATATTAACATTTGCTTCAATACGCTGAAATCGTATTAAAACTTGTGTTCACAGAAAGATAATTAAAAGCAAGCATAACTTTATTTTTTTACAAATATTTTCAAGAGATAATAATATTGTTTACGTTGAGGGCGAATAAAATAATTATCCAAACCGGGTTGAATGAGAAAGAAAAACAAAATTTTAGTTTTTTCTATTTATATTTTTTAATTTAAGATTCGGAGCATAATTTACTTTCGGGTAACTTTTTTTTTAGTAATAAGAGTTGCACTTAATAGTAACAATTATACTCTTATATTATACTTAAAACTAGGGTGATTTTTTTAAACGTAAGTTTTTCAAGTTGGCAGCACTGGTTGGTAATGGCGTCCAAACGTTATCTGTCAAAGTGAAAAGTGTACAGTATACTCTGCCATTTCATCATGGAAAGACTAACAAACGAGGAGTGATTGCAAATCGTTGAAATTTATTATCAAAATTCGAGCTCTGTGCATCGTTTGATACGACCATTTTATGGTCGTCATAATCGATCTGCTGAATCAACAATTCGGATACATAAACAAGCAAAACTGTCGCATCTGTAGTGATGAACAGCCACATGCCATACATGAATTACCGATGCATCTCGAAAAAACGACAGTCTGCTGTGGTTTATGGGCTGGTGGCATCATCGCTCCATTTTTCTTCAAAGACGACCGTGGAAGAAACGTTACCGTCATCGGTGAACGATTTCGAGTTATGACACGAAATGTTTTTTTTTTTTTTGCCCCAATTGGCTGACCTGAACTTGGTTGGCATGTCGTTTCGTCAGGACGGTGCAACATGCCACACTGCTCGTGAAACAATGGATATGTCGAGGGATGAATTTGGTGAGCAGTTTATCTCTCGATTTGGCCCTGTGAGTTGGCTCCCAAGATCTTGCGATTTAACGCCTCTGGATTATTTCCTGTGGGGTTATGTCAAGTCGTTAGTCTATGTGGACAAGCCGAACACTATTGAAGTCTTACAGGACAACATAACACGCGTTATTCGTGCAATACAGGCCGAAATGCTTGAAAAAGTGACGAAAAATTCGACCTTCCGAATGAACATTTTGAGACGGAGCCGCGGACAATGTTTACGTGAAATTATCTTTAAAAATTAAATGGCAAAGGCCAAATTATCGATTCTAATAAAAAATTTTAATGTATGATGCAAATTTGAGTGTTTTATTCGATTTTTAAAGAAATTACGATTAAAAAATAACCCTTTATTAGGGTGCCCAGCTAGACAAGTATTATCGAAAAACAAGTACAACTGAATCTTGCAAAAGCAAGTGTAGTGCCAGAGGGTTTCATAATAACTCGTCATTTCTTATCAACGAATGCTGTCAATTATTGCATTCATTAAGATTGAATGAAAGACATGAATCCAGGAGTATATATGCTGAATTAAGTGATATGTATGGGGGGTACCAGAAACGTCCAGGTTATCCGGTCAATTTTTTCACAGTTTACGAAGCATTATATTAAATGTTATTCAATGAAATCTAAGTTTCTGCAAGCTACGCATGGGAATTTGTATGGGGGAGGGGGTAACCGAATGAACATTATACTGCAATCCAGTTTTGTTCTCAGAATTAAGTTATAAAACACATAACGTATGTAAAATTTGTTTGAATTTAATCAAACTACCTCAACGGTATTAAGCTAAGAATACATGAATTAAATCGATGATTTGTATGGGAAGTATAAGAAGTTGTATGTTTAACCGGTCAATTTTCTTAAATTTTATGAAGAATTATAGAATAAAATGATGGACGAAAATTAAGGTCGCTACAACTACAGATAAATCGATCAATTTGTATGGGTGGCTCTAGAAGGATTATGGCAATGTAATCCATTTTTAATTGTATACACTACCTTAGCAAACTTTTAACGCATACCAAATTGGAAAGGAATTTAGTGTGACTGAGTAGGAGATATGAACTGAAGAATATTTAGGTTAAATTTATCATTTGTGATGCAGGTACCAACAGAGGTACTATTAGTCGATCGGTTTTTGAGATTGAAATTGAGATCCTGCCAACCAGATAGACGGTCATCGCTCAATCGACTTAAAAATAAATTAAGTAAATTCGGTCAAAAGATACTTAGTAATCTAAACGCTTCCCTCTGGTGTTTAATTGTTAACGTGTCAAATGATATATACCTTCATTTCTACATAAGAAGGTATGTATAAAAATACTAAAGACTATAATACCAACTAAGTTATCCATTTCATCTTTCAAACAACATATTGAAAGATTTGTAACGGGTTATCCATTTTTCGGTTTGAAAAGTAAAGTTGAAGTTATGATTTCGATGAAATTTTTACTTCTTAAGACTCATAATCTTCAACTGCAGGTCAAAAAAAGTTGATTATTATAAGGCCATAGCGCTGTGAATTGAAATTAGGATTATCCGCTACACTTTCACTAACAAAAGCGATATTTTCGACAGTGGATACATTGCGATAACGCACAGGCTTGACCACATCTGTAACGCTTCCAGTCTCTTCGAATTTCTTTATAGTCTTGCCAATTTGTTGCACGGTAGTGCCATGAAAGTGCCCACGTTTGAATCACCACGTTTGTAGTAAGTTTTAACTATTTTTACGCGTTCGTCAGTTGTTAAACGATCCATATTCGTAAATGGCAGACCTTTTAACAGCTGACAGCCTTGGCAGACCGACGGTTTTAAACCCACAAAAATTAAAAATCAATCTTGAGTTTTATTGATAAAAATGTGTCTTGATTAAAAATTAAAATCATTCTTGATTTTTAAATTTGATTTTTATTTTTGACTAGCTGACCCGGTAAACGTTGTTTTGCCTTCAAAATGTTAATGTGGTAAAAAAAATTAATTGCAAAAATCTCATCTCCAACGCCATCTATCACTTCTAATAAAACCTTTAAAACCTTCCGGAATACTCTACCAATAATTTAAGACCAAAATGAGCCAAATAGGTCCAACCGTTCTCGAGCTTTAGAGAGACTAACGCACAGCAATTGATTTATATATATATATATATATATATATATATATATATATATATATATAT
>JAHXMU010027122.1:0-31162 GCA_019455685.1 Philornis downsi | reverse complement strand
ATAACAACTACACACAACAACAACGGTAGAAACAGCGTTTTTTTTTTCAATTAAATTTGGCGCGTTTAGTGCTTGCATCATAATATTGTCGTTGTTGTTGGTGCAAAAACAATTAAAATATTTTATAAAAAGTTAAAATAATACTTTCGTAAGAAGAAATGTTAGACATTATTAAAAAGCATCTGTTATAGCACAGAATTCGCACGCAATTAAATAAAATTCAAAATGTTTCTTTTCAATTTTTCTATGAAATCAAGAAATTGGACACGATTTTCAATCCGACACCCTCTGATTTTGATAGTATATGCTTTGTAGAATTCACTAAAATATATAATAAAAATTCTGTAAACATTAGGTACAAAGTCGATACAGTTTAAAAATCATGCTGCCCCAAAAATGTATATTTTGGCATCTTTTTAAGTAGAAGACGTTACGATTGCGGCATAATATCTAACGGCATGGACAGTTGATTGTTAAGTTATTGGTATCATTTTAAAGGTTATGATGCATATCTTAGTGGAACAGGTATACGTTAATTAAAAAAAGAGAGATAATATCTCAAAAAGCGTACCTTTAACCTTTTTTAATTTCCCTTCACGATTAGCTTTATTTGAATGCTCAAATTTCAGAAAAAATCTTAATAGCTTCAGGGCAAATAACAGTAATGATACCCAATACAAAAATTTCTGTCAGGGTAACTAACTTACATATAATTTGCTAGAAAGAATTATTGTCCGTCTAACAATTCTTGTCCGTCGTACAAATGCTTAGAAGTTTTGCAGGAATATCAAATTCGAATGCGGCTTTATATTAATTTTGCAGTTTCCGAATGTCAAAGACAGCTTTATTGTCGACGAAAACGGTGTATGTATCGATGTGCGATTTTTTTTTGTTTCCACCAGGACTTGCGTAGTGTGAATATGTGGTCAGTCGCGGGTTTACCAGGTCCGGAGCAGTTTCGGTACAATTAGGTCACAAAGAATAGTCTTTAGTCTTGCATATATCACACTCTACAGAACTTTATATACAGACTGATACTGCGATAACATTGTCTCTTTTGAATACAGAGCACAATATACACAAATTGAATCGAATTGGTCTTAAACCGTCCCGATGGCGGGCAATCAACACCCGTAGCTTTGTCGTTCTTATGCCAGGATATTACTATTCTAATTACGTTTGGGCTCAGTTATGATCATCGAGTCGGCAATTAGCGTGATTTCTTCACTTTTGCTGCCATTTGAAACTAGTAGCGCAATCTGTGTATCTGTGGCTAGATTAATACCGCTATCCTTTCAGAAAGGCAGTCTTGTTCGGCAGTAACCGTTGTTTTTCACTCTTTGGTCAAATTTATTTTCTGTTCAGAAACAACAGAATTAGAAGAGTTGTCTCGTATTAATTGAGAGAGTTTGTAATAGTAGGATGGGACTATTTACAAGCTATTTATATTTTAATAATGTCTAACTTTTTGATAACTTTGATATCTATATCTTCTATATATATAAAACTGAATATCTGTGTGTCTGTGTACAAAAATAGTTTGTAAGAGAACTCCTCTCACACGGCGTACCCGATCTTCATGAAACTTTCAGGGCTTATTCGTGTCGGCCAGGAGAAGGTTTTTAACTATGTCCGAAGGTCGAAATACAATTCGGTCCAATTGGACAAAGGGGCGTGGTACCTCCCATACAAACAAAAAATTAAAAATCAATTATTTCTGCTCCTGCTTACGGTATTTGAACAAAATTTGGTGCGTAGGTTTGGTGTACATATCTTAAGTGCTACTGCAACTATGGGCGGGATTGGACTATGGGGAGTGGCACCTCCTATACAAACCACAAATTAAAAAGCAATTATTTCTGCTCCTGCTAACGGTATTTAATTTTGTATTGAGTTGAGTGAACATATTTTAAGTTCTTCCGCAAATATAGGCGTTTCTTATTATAATAGACCGATTGGCATGAAACATTTCCAATAAAAATAAAATTTGAAGGCAAAGCGACGTTTGCCGGGTCGGCTAGTATTTGATATATTCAGTAATGAAATATCAACGTTAGAAAGAAAATCAATTTCACACAATATCATGGCCTTGTTGAGCAATATTTTGAGGCAAAGTTGGATTTTGAATTCACTGCTAGCCTAAGGATTTCAACAGAAATCACTCCTGAAGTCCAAATAAAAAAAATAAAAAAATAAAAAAAATAAAACATTCCACTAACCGATATATTAATTCTTTTCTAATCCGGTTTTTCGTATTATGACTACAAGATAGCCAAGTTGCTTTGTGGATATCTTTAAGCGAGAAAGCGTAAATAAAGTTAGATTTTGTTAAAATATATATAGCTTGTAAATAGTCCCATACCACTATAACAAATTCTCTCAATAAATACGGAGCAACTCTTGTAATTCTGTTGTTTCTAAACAAAAAACAAATTTGATCAAAAAGTAAAAAAGAAAGGTTACTGCGGAACAAAATTATCTTCCCGAAAGAATAGCGGTATTAATCTGGCCACAGATACACAGACTGCACTACTAGTTCCAAATGGCAGCAAAAGTGAAGAAATCACGCTAATTGCCGACTTGATGGCCACCGTTGAGCCCAAACGAAATTATAATAGTAATACCCTGGCATAAAAATGACAAAGCTGCGGGTGCCGATTGCCCGCCATTGGGACGGTGTAAAAACAATTTGGTTCAATTTATGTACACCACATTGTAAACTCAATTATCAAGACATGGTAGGCATTAAACTGATTAGACATATCAGGCAATTGGTAAGCATTTTGTTATCAATTTCCAATATAAAAAAATAAATAAAAACATTAGAAAGAGGTAATACATTTTTTTCATTTAAGTCGATAACTTATCGCTTGCTTTTTAGTTTTAAAAATTATTTCATGCAAATGTCTATTTCATGTAATGTAGATATTGTAAGCAGTTTTGCCTAATTTAACTTTTCCTCCCTAGATTTAGCTTTATTTTCCAATCGATTTAGCAAAAATTGGATTCAGCCTTAAGCTTTTTTTCGGTTTTCTTTCATAAATTTTGTAGAATTTTTTAGCTTTTTTCGCTAAGTATGTTATTAAAATTTATTTTAGTATAAAGAATGTCTAAAATAATTGTACTAAAAATTGCTGCAGTAGCATTCAACTTAAAGGAGAACGATGAGACTACGAAAAAATCTTGCGGTGTTGAAAAAATTGATCTGAACCCTAGCTCCCAACCAATTGCAGCAGGTCATTGAGGCAGATCAAATTCCTTTTTATTTCCCCGTGAAATAGCTTGGAGAAATTTTTTACGAATTAGAAAAAGCATAAGTTATCCAAACAGAGATTTATAACCACGAATGAGACGTAGATCCACCACTTCACATCTGAGACAAAGGAACTGTCAAAGCGGTGGACTGGAATGGAAAAACCGTAATAGCAGTAAACAACTTATCTGTGACCAGATTTTCGTCGCTGTGCTTACAAGTGAACATTCCTATCTATCTATCCCTGTATCTTTTCATATCCCTACTCCTTCTCACTTTCCAGGGGAATACTAATAGCTTCTGTTTAGTGACATTGACCTACATATGTTAAAGATTATGATAGTTTAAAGTATTTCGGTATTGCAGATAACTACAATATTTTAAGTGGAATAGTCAATATAGACATTTCAATCAAGTAAACGTCCTTTAGCGTTGTTGCAAAAGAGTCCAGGTTGCCCGAAGAGACGTAGTAAATTGCTAGGTTCTAATGTTGGTATCGTGGAACGTATTTCCACATCAACCTCAACTTTATTAATTCCATTCAAACGTACAAAGTTGCTCTATTTATACTAAAACGACTTATTCTAGAATGTGCTACGAGATTTCATATTTACAAAATGGGTGCACCAAAGAATAGTATGTATTTACAGAATAGTGTTGTTTACCATAGACTTAATTGTAGAATGTTCTTATTTACATAACAAGTGAAAGGGAGATAACAATAGACTATATAATAGGAGTGAGAGGTACAAATATGATAATGAAATATGAAAAATGTTCTTTTTAGAATATACACTAAGAGAGATTACACTCAATCGTATTGAAATTTTTGTATAGAAAAATAAATATTTCAAAGGATTCATAAGAACTATAATCGAATTTGTGACAACAAAGAAAAAAAAAACTATATTAAAAAATGTAAAAACACTGCCTCTAGTATCTTAGAAGTAGTTGCTAAAGAAAACGTAATTAAATAATCGGTTTTTGTTTAAATCTGTTGTACTTGCGTCTTTTCTATTACGTAAGAAGAAAAGAATTATAATTTGATATATTCAATAATGAAATATCAACATTAGAAAGAAAATCAATTTCACACAATATCATGGCCTTGTTGAACAATATTTTGAGGCAAAGTCGGATTTTGAATTCACGTTAGGTTAGTTTTTCAATGGAAACCACCCCTGAAGTTAATTTTAAATCCATACGTAATTGAATCGTATATAAAGTTCGATGAAATAAGAAAAACACACATCACTTATTTGCATAAGCGTCGAAGGAAATTCATCCAACGTTGAATTCTGTGATATGATATGAGTGTAAAAAAGACCAACAGCTTTGAACAAATTTGAATAGTTTTTTTTTATTGCCGTGAATAAAACCATTTAAAGTTCATATTAATGTGTAAAAAACGCCTGAAAAATTACACCTCGCTTGGCCCTGTTGAATTTACGATCGATTTTTGTGACAATTTAGACAAATGTGGTTCAGTTAATAATATCTAAAAATTTCAAAAAAAAAACCAATATTACTGTTTGTTCTGATTGTTAGAAAATATCCGTCATAAGCATACATTTTATTAGCTGAATGGAATCGGAATGTTATTTTATCTATATCTTGTTATTTATTTGACATTACAAAAAATTAGTTTACAAATGTTAAAATATTATTCAGATCTTTAAGTACACTAACCGAAGTAAATGACTTGTTAAGCAGAAATTACACTTCAAAAAAGGGATCATGCGGTCTCTGGCTATAGAATCTATCTTATCGGTTTAGATGGTCCAATAGTAATAATGTTTAATGTTCTATCCTAAGGCCAAAAAGAGAGAAAATGCTATTGACCGGATGAAGATTACACTTGTTTGTAATTCGTACGAATTCTTCAATCGAATTATATTATAATTATACGAGTATATCTTATGCCGCAAGATTTTTTAGTACAAATGAAGATCTCATCTGCTAGGTATCAACAAAATTTAGTATTTTTTTCTTGATTTTTTAGCTGATTGTTACAGACATGAAATATTTCAGTTTCCCATTGTTTGAAATTTATCAATAGGTTACACAAAAATTGTTTTATTATTAAAATACGTCAAAACAGTGTTGGAAAGGGTAAACACGCAAGAAAAGTTTATTTTTCATCTAATGCTTACACTACTCTTTATGAATATGGTTGTTAAGAAATTTTCAATAAGTGCTAAAACTCACAGCAACACGATGCCCCTTTTAAGGCTATTTTAGTGTTTCTTTATAAATAAGGACCTTAAGATTTAAATACAGCATAAAGTTGGATATGTATCTAGAATATATCATATCATAATATATCACTTTTACACCCTAAAACGCTTTGTAGAATCTAACATTTTTGAAAACCCATTCTATTGTGTAACAATCTATGCATTAGAAACTGTCGACAGCATCAGTTCCCGATTAATTTCAAGAGTTTCAAATTTGTATGTGTTCGACACAAATCCATTTTTAAAAAATTTCCACAATTTTGAAAAAAAAACCGGTTAATTGAAACGAAAAACAGTTTATTCGAACATTGTATTATATTTTTAAAAAAACCGTCTTTCGTGTTCAAACAAAAAAAATAATCGTTTTCCGGCTTTTCGACTAATTTTTAAAAGGCAAAAATGCCATATTTTCGGAATGAGTACGAAATACAGGCAAAACACACCGCTTTTTCCAGAATCGTACACAAAACGATATTTTCGGGGCGAAGAACAGAGAAAAAGTCGAACTCTTTGCCGGAGACGAAAGCACAATAAGATGTACTTTTCTTAGACCTGCGGAAAAAAGTTGTGGGGATCAGGTTCTGTGTCTGTTATGCCCATGCATTTTATGAAATTCTTGATGTGACTGATGTCACAAATTCATATTTTGTTTTGTAGTGCTGTCTAATGCTGCCGTTAAAACGTAATACAGTGTGCCGTATTAAATATATTACACATTTTACAGTTGTCATTAATTCCATAACCTCTCCTCCCGGCGGCCAAATGCGTTATGCAAATCCGGGTCAGTAAATCACCGTTTTATAATGTCATGACTTCGTAACACTCTAAACTCCAAAACAAATCACATTCATTGATAATTTGCAACAATAAAACAGCTTCTAGTCATAGATATTAAACGAAGAAAAATCGCCAACTGTTACCCAGATAGCAAAAAAAAAAACATCCAATCAAAGGTCAATGAATGGTCATTGCAAGAGAACGTCATGAGAAAGATAGCAGTCATAGTAATTCGTATGGAATAGTAGTAAAATCCTACGTGAAAAATTTATATTTCTTAAGAAATAGAATAATAATAATAATTTCCCTCCATCTGCAAACAGACCACAAACATTGCGGGACGCGACGGTTAAGCGAAAGAAAGTAAACGAAGAACGGCAACGGGCAGAGGTATCAGCAACAAAGACAAAATGTGGCCTAGACCAAGTTTATGTGGCCGTCGCTTAATAGTGCTGTTGCTGTTGGCACAACATCATCATTTAATGGTCTCACAGGCTGCCGCAGTAGCTCAGTTGAAAAATCAACAACATCATCAGCATCAGCCAGCAACAATCTTGGGGCAACAGCCGCAAACGCAGCAGCAACGGCATAGCGAACCATCTCAGCTGCCTTTACAGCATCAGCAGCCAAAACAGCCAACGGTGACGACACACCCAGATGGCACAAGTGCTTCAATTACCGGTCATCATCATTTGGGACCGGCAACAGCGTCTTCGTCATCGACATCGTCGTCGTTTTCTTCGTCATCCGCTGCATTGTCGTCATCTTCAACGGCTCATTTGCCTTCAGCGCAATTTGCTAGTGATAAGGAAGGTGCAGCTGCAACCGCAGTCCAAGATGTATTCAAAAATTTCAACGCTGAAGATGACTTCGGCGATACTTACCAAATACTAACAGACTTGAAACGAGAAACTAACCAAAATTCTGAGCAATCACCACCGCCGCCACCACCCCCGTCCTCACCAAACTTTACACCCCACCCAAGTAGCAACTCTGGCTACCCCTGGAATTTATTTGAGAGAACCGCTTTTGCACCAGCCCCTTTCGGTAGCATGCCCGTACCACCCATTGCGGGCATTTTCCCTCACATGTTTGGGGCATTTGATGGCTATCCCACACCCTTCCCCGTAACACCCAGATTTATGCCCATCATGAGTTATCCCCAACCAGTTTTGGTGCCTTATCCTTTCTACATGGCACCCGAAATATTTTATCCCGGATTTTCTGCTTTGCCCAATGGTCTCCAAGACTATGAAGAGTCTATGTCACGTGGTGCGGCCCGTCGCCCTGCACCCAGCCAGCATGCGGCAGGCTATTCTCGTAACTCGCCTATATACTATGTACGTCTGCCGCCCACCCCATATATGTTTATGCCTAGTTTGGGTTTGGGGGCTACCGCTCCAGCCATGTCTGGATTTCCGACCATGTTGCCTTTTCAGTCATTACCGTCCTTTCCCCCCTTCTCCTCAGTATTTAATGTACCCATAAATTTCTTAGCCAATGGCAAACCTAGTAATATTTACCAAATGGGCGGTTCACCGAATGACTTGCAGGGTCCTTTGCAATACCCCATTAATAATCGACCGCCAGCAGCGGCAACTCCGCCGGTCGCCTCCTCATTTAACAGTGGCTACAGGCCTCCATCATCTTCGAGTCAGCAGTATTTTAATGGTCCTTCATCCAATGGTTATGGATCATTCACATCATCAGCCTCATCATCATCGACGCCAGCTGCTTCGCTACAAGATTCAAAATTGACATCACTCAAACGGCCCTACTACTTCAACGGACGTCCCGATGATATTTATATCCTTCCAAATAATTTCAATAACTTGTACTCCTCCGAAAATAGTTATTATTGAGAAAAAATTGGGGATCTTATCATTATATTAAAAGTATTATTTTTTAAACTTCAGCGCAAAGTGACTTATCGCATTTAGTTTTAAGAAATATTTTCAAAAAATAATGAATTGACAAAAAGACGAGACAAATAAATGATCATAAAAATATAAACCTAAGATACGTTGTTATCAATTTAGAGGTATTTTTCTACTTAAAGTCTGAAACTATGCTGACTTTTCGCGGTGGAACTACATTGTATACAAAAATGCTCTTTGTAACTAAGTTATTCCACTAGGCAGCACTATGTTTTTTGCGCAGCAATGCCAACCTTTCTTTGCTGCTTTCCAACACTGGAATCGGAATTTTTGTATGATACGTTCGATAGAACATTTGTAAACTTGTGCAATGAAATAGTAATAAAAAAGACACAATTTTACAATTTTTCAAACACGTTCCTCTTCTTAGGTAGCGACTGGAATAAACATCCCTATCTATTATGCGCCATCCGTAGAAAATAATCCCAAGCGCTTCAATCTTCTGTGCTTCTCCTCTAATTCGTCACACAAATTTTCGACAGTATTTCAAAATCCTGCTCCTTCCAACGGAGTTCCGGTCGCCGTCTTCTGCGCCGTCCATCGAGTTCGTGTCATTGTTCATGCGACGCCGATACTCTCCGTCAAGGGAGAGTATCCATATATTTTCCGGAGTATTTTCCTCTCGGAAACTGCCAGTACTGATTCATCCGTTTGCGTCATACCCAGGATTCTGCGCCATATAACAAGACAAGTAGAACCAACTTCTGGTACAGTCGGATTTTTGTTTGTCGAGAGAGGGCTTTATCATTGAATCGCTTCCTTAGCCCACAGTAACATCTGTTAGCAAGCAATACTCTCCTCTTTATCCCCATGCTGATATCATTGATTTTGTTTACAACGGAGCCGAGGTAGATGAATTCTTCCACCACTTCGAAATTATAGTTGTCAACATTCACACAACGTCCCAAATGGGTAGACTCTTTGTTCGTTGAAACCAATAACCTTGTTTTGTCCTCGTTTACCACTAGACCCATTTTCGCTGCTTCCTTCTCGATGCTTGAGAAAGCTGCAGTAACATCCGGCAGTTTTCGGCCAATAATGTCTACTCGTATGTCATCTGCATATGCGAGTAACGTATGACTTTTATTAAAGATGGTACCAGTCGTGTTAACTGCAGCTTTCCTCATAACCATCTCCAACAGTATGTTGAATTGGTCGCACGATAGACTGTCGCCCTGCCTAAATCCTTGTCCTATCTCTACTGATGACTTCGTGTTAGTCAGCGTCATCCTACAAAGACGTATAGGCTTCGTAGGAATTCTAAACTCGCACATGGCCTCATACAGTTTTTGCTGTTTCGGGCTATCGAAGGCAGTTTTATAAGCGACGAAAAAAATAGTACGTGTCGACCTATTTTTCTTGGGTCTTCTCTAGAATTTGTCGCAGTGTGAATATCTGGTCAGTTGTTGATTTACCAGGTCCAAAGCCATACTGATAAGGTCCAATCAGGTCAGTTAGAAACGGCTTTAGTCTTTTACATATCACACTCGACAGAACCTTATTGGCAATGGGTAAAAGACTGATATCGTGATAGTTTTTACAAACACTTGGATCGCTTTTTTTAAACACAGAGCAGTAGTCATACGCTTCTAGGCACTCATAAAATGTGTCTTTGTCTCCTCGTCTTTCTCTTCCGTCGGGGCATGTGCACAGATCAACGTCATGAAAAAATATTTCGCTTTGATGCGGATAGTGGCTATACGGTCTCTTATAAGGTTACACCGCGAGACAAGGTGTCTCAGTCTTTTTCCCAAAACAAATCCACATCCGAATTCATGCATTTCTGCGTGGCAGCTATAGTAGATGTCACAGTTTTTACGCCGAGTATATTCTTGTCCTGGATGGCGGCAATGTCAGCCTTATATTCATCCAGGACATCCGCTAGTCGAATAGAGGCACCTTTTCTGTAAAGAGTGCGGACATTCCAAGTGCATATCCTTAGATCATGGTCTTTATAACGTTTGCGGGGGTCGTCAACATTTAGGGGAGTACGTTTTATTACTTTCTTCGGTATTTTCATGATAATTTAAATTTAAGATGAACGGCTTATCAGGCCACTGCATCTGATCCTAGTGTTGGGGCTGCCAACGACCACTAGAACAGTTAATTGACTTTCAGTAACAGAAGTATCTCAACTAGTCGCCTTCTCACTTTAGCTACCATCAAACGGATGTCGGATTTCATTACCAGGCAATACTTGCCCGAAGGTCCGAAGTCGTGAGCTGCTTGGGAAATTCTGCAGAGGGATGTGGTTATTCCCAAGTGGATAACAATCAGAGGCCCCAATCAGAGGCCCAAAAACAAAGTTGTTCCGATATCAGTATTGGAAGTCAATACAAGAAACTCTGGCAATGCCGCTAAATTTTTTCACGAACATTATGCAGCAGATGATAACTGATAGCCTTCTATCTTAATCTAGGTGCTATGTTGTGTTCATGAGGAAGAAATTACGTCATTGCGAGTTTTTTTTTTTTTTTTTTGTATTGGTTTCTAACACTGAAATCGAAACAAATTATATTTTTACCTTATCATATATTCGATAATACAGGGTTATCCATTTAGTGATTTCAAAACAGCCGGTTATTAGCCGGTATTACGAATATGGATAATTTAATAACTGAAGAACGCGTAAAAATAGCTAGAACTCACTACAAGCATAGTGATACAAAGTTGAGTTTTCAATCGAACAAAATTTTCTTCAACGATGAAGCTCATTTCTTATTCAGTGGTTACGTCAACAAGTAAAATATGTGACTCGGAGAACCCAGAAGTGATTGTGGAAAGGCCATTTCATCCGGAAAAAGTGGCTGTTTGGTGGGCTATTGAGATGTCGTTGGACCGTATTTTGTCAGAAACTATCTCCAAAAGGATGCACTGCTACAACCAGTTCAGAGGCAGTCACTTAAATGACATTGTATTTCGTACATAATGGCAAGGTTCAAACATTATAATGAAATAAAAGTTTCATCGAAATCATAGCTTTACGTGTGTTTCATTTAACTTTACTTTTGAAACCAAAAAATGGATAACCCGTTATATTTGTAAAATTCTGTTTTTGCATTACGGTTTGATCGCTTTACTAACGTAAAAACATTTGTTCTTCCGATTTTAGCGTTGGAAACCAACCAAAGAAAAAGGCGGCATTGCCACATAAGAAAAATTTCCCCCTTGTCCGGTGGATAAATCTCACTTCAACTTTCACGACCAAAAGTCAGCATAGAACGAGCCTTTACCAACAAATGCTAAAATAATGGAACGTTATTCATGTTTTCCTATGATAGCGCTTTCACGTGGAACATTTCGAATAAAAATCTAATCGTTGTAAACAGGTTGATAAGCTCTTGCCATAAAAATGTCGACAAGATTTTACAGTACCTGCTTATTAACTTCATTATGTAAGGAATGATTTTCGTATGACATGCTTTCACGGCATTTGCATTGCATAAAATCGCCCACTAAAAAAGCAATCTGCTATGAACGAATTTTGTTATAAACAACAAAATTGTTTACTTTTTCCATTTTTTTTTTCAGGGATAAGTGGGAACAGCATTTTTATCGAACTGTTCTCTACAAAACATTTAAGCATGCATGAGAAAAGCTTTGTTCATTACGAACTGTAGAACAATTTGAATGAACCAACAATGATGCTATCATCACGTTGGAATTATTTTAGCTTTATATTATTAACCTACATAAGTGAAAGATAATATGATTGTGTAGAGCCACTACTTATTACTTACTTGTAAAAGATTACCTGTTATATGCCGCAAGTAGGAAAGAATTCCATGCGCCGAGTTTTTTTTGCAGTTCTTTAATTCGTCATACCAAGTTGGAATAACACCTCCGAAACATAGTCTTTCCAGTGAGGTTTTGGTCGCCCTATTCAGCAGCGCAGGCCGCGTTCACGCTTTGGCAGATTCACTCAATTTGATCTAATCGCCTGACAACTCCAACTTTCTATAATAATGGTGTTGGATTCATATATTTACGAAGAATTTTCAGCCATTTTGTGCCAGTTCAGAACTTTGTGCTCTACTGCAGGAGAGGTAAAGGTCTGCCGCCTGGTAAGTTTGTTTTCCGTTTGTCAATTGAGTGCTTTACCATTTAATCTCTTGCCTAACCAATAACAGCAAGCAACGTTCTTCTCTTAATTTCCAGGCTGATCATTTATTGATGACGAAGCCTGGTCTAGTTGCATTCCAAATGAGTAAAACAAAAAACGTGATAACTTTTACTGATTTCTTCCCATTGCTTAAGAGGGCTGCAGTAACATTTCACAGCCAACGCAATCGCTGAATATTAATGCATTTGATCACGTCGATGTCGGCAAATAGCTCATACAGCTCATTTTTTATGCGACGTCGATACTCTCCGTTAACGATGACTGCCAGTACTGATTCAGCCCAGTATTCTGCGCCATATACTTTTTTATACCTTTCTTCTATTTAAAAAAGTTAAAAGATTGACAGTTGTTCTTTCGAAAAAAAGTCAACTCTTCATATATTTGAAAAAACCAACAAATTAACTTTTTGTATCAACTATATATAGTTCCCCACTCCGATTCACCCTGCAGATCTACTGGTGCTGTTTGTTATTTTAAGAGCTATAAGAAACATTTTTCTCTGCGGAAACAGAAATATAAATTTCATTTGGAATGAAATAGAAATAAATAAACCTAAATATAGAGGAAGCACATGAGACAATCATGAGTTTTTTTCAAAACAACAACAACGACAATAATAACAAGTAGACACACAAAATATAATTTCACATGATTTGGGGGAAAACATTTAATAGTAATCGTGTGATTTGCCGTTCAAAAAATGGCCAAATGCCAAATCTGAAACGTGATTGCGGTTATCACAAACATATCATCTGCTCAAGAAATGGAATTTAGAATATGTTCAAAATTCATGCAAGTGGAAAGTCAGTTTCATTCTTGGAATGAAAATATGAAACAAAAAAATTAATAATATGTTTATGAAACTATGCAAATGTGACTAAAGAAAATTTGAACTGTTTGCAAAGTATTTGTAAACTGGTGATGGATAAATTTAAGGCTGAATTCACTGTCATACAGGAAATACGACGAAAAGGACAAAGGGCAAGGTGGCGACTATAATAGACCTTGTTTTCTATTTTCTATTATTCTCAACCGTCTCGATCTTCTGTGGTAGTTCTCACACCAAGTTTTGGGAATATATGAACCCTCCGACCTAACAAAAAAGGAAACAGAAAAGTTGGGAAACATTTTCTTCATTTTTTAATATAATCTAAAAAGAGACTCAATACACTTTTTCCAGCGATATTCATAACCTTCTATATCCTGTTTGCTCGTATAGTAAGAACTGTCGAACTCCTCAAAATGGCCATCAGCCGCAAACTCCACTTCTTCATTGTTGGCAAACCTTTTACCACCGATCCATTTTTTTCAAGTTTGGAAATAGAAAATAATCCGGGGAAGCTAAATCTGGCGCATAACGTGCGTGATGAAGCAATTCGAACTTCAATTCATTACAAAGTCGATTATCATACGGCCATAGCGCCTTCAATTAACCGTAACAGTTCCTCTGATTATCCGCCACACAGGCCTGACCACATCCGTAACGCTTCCAGTCTCTTCAAATTTCTTTATAATTTTGCCAATTCCCGGAGGTCGATTATGACGACCATAATCACCCCGTAATGCACAAAATCGTCAATACAAAGTAAAAATATATTACATTTTATTATTAACATAGTTTGGAATTTTACATATAGTATTACAGCAAGAAAAAAATCTAATATTGTGGGCTAAAATAAATCTATATATAAATACATTTCTTGTAAACAAATAAAGGAAAAAGATAAGGAAAACCTTTATTTTTGTTAAAAAAAAATTTTAAAATATAATCAATTTTTTCATCTTCTATTAGAAGATTGAAAAGTGATCATCAGTACAAATTTTTTATTAAATCAATATTAAAAGATTTACATTTGTCTTCAAATCTTTGTGTTATATCTGTTAGAAACTCAATAACTAACTTGTGTCTGAACATAGAATACAATTAATTCGTTGAGTATCTTCTGTTTAGGTTATAAATACATTTCAAATTTTTGTTTTGCACAATTTGAAGCTTTTTCAGGTGACAGTTCGCCAATTTTGGTGACCAAATTTGACATCCATATGATAAAATAGGTCGAATGCACATTTTATAAATCAGCAATTATATATTTTTATAGTTTAGTTTCGATTACCTACTTATTAATGGGTACAATGCTCTTCCGCATTTAATAGTTATGTCGCAAGCTTGGGCAATGTGTGTTGTAAATGTTAGTTTTTTTTTACCAAATATAACATATAAATATTTTACTGAATCTTCCAAACTTATGTCAGCTTCTTGTACAGATAAACTGATACTAGGTTTTCTTTTAGGGGATTTGATTTACAAGAAAATTATAGCTTTTGTTTTCGTAGAGTTGATTTTGATTTTCCATTTTTCGAAATATTTTTGGAATACCATAACTGCTGCATTTGATACCTTTCCGGTGATGATTAGCGCTGAGTCATCTGCATAGAAAGCTACAGACTGATTTTTCAAGTTTTAAAATTGGGGAGGTTCGGAGATAATATCGATCCTTGTGGTACACCCGCTGGAATTGATCGTTCTGTAGCGATACTGTCATCCACCTTTACCAAAAAGCCAGACAGAAAGCCTTGTATTATTTTTTGCAAATAGAGAGGATAGCCAAACTGATTCATTTTAAAAATGAGGCCATTGTGCCAGATAGAATCAAAAGCCTTTTCTATGTCTAGGAACACAATGCCCGTAAATTTCCTGTTTTGTTTGTTTGCAGTGATGTAATTTAATACCCTTTTTAGTTGGTGTATGGTTGAATGATCTTTTCTAAAAACAAATTATTCTTTATTTATGACACCATTAGATTCTGAGTAATCAAGTATTCTGATCTGTATTATTTTCTCAAATACTTTGGCGAGTACGCATAAAATGCTTATTGGTCTGTAGCTGCTTGCTTGTTTTGCGTCTTTGCAACTTTTTAAAATGGGAACTACTTTCGCTTTTTTAAATTGTTTGGGGAAGTATCCGTTACTTAGGCACCAATTAAAAACTAAAGCTAGTTTAATGAAGAATATATCCGGCATTTTCTTTAGGAATACTGGTCTAATGCTATCAATACCAGCAGCTTTTTTGTTATTTAATCTCAATCTTTATTAACAAGAGATTTCACCTCCTCACCAGAAATTAGTGCATCAGACACATTGTTTGGTATATTTTGTGAGTCTAGCCATTCAATATGTTTAATTACTTTATTTTCCACAGACGAGAAAGAAGTAATTGTCGTTTTATGAGCTTTTTCGAATACATCGGCTATATGATTTGCTTTACTTTTTTTTTCTAAATGCAACTTTATTAGAAAAACATGTTTACAAATGATTCATTGATAGTATTGCCAACTGCTAGCTACTACTTTTTTTCATCTTTCTGGCAAAGCTCGTATTCCGTCATGGTAAAACTGTTCATATTTTGAGGTTATCCACGAATCTAGCTATTACTTAATGTCGTCATATGAGTGAAACTGCTGGTCAGCCAGACTGTGTGCCATCGAACGAAACAATTAATAATAGGATGGCGCATTATCTGGAGAATATGGCAGATGGACTAAGACTTCCCATTTTAGAGTTTCCAGGTAAGTTTTAACGGGCTTGGTCATGTAAGGCTGAGTGTTGTCATGCTGAAGAATCACTTTTTCGTGCCTCTCCGCATTAATTAAAGTCGATACCGATTCCCAGTGATGGTTTCACTTCAACAGCTCGTAGTAAATAACACCGACCTGGCCCCGTCAAATACAGAGCATAACCTTCACAACGTGAATATAATAGAAGCATGAAAGGGCAGCCCTCATGACTTTCTTTTCTTTGAAATGCTGCAATGAATCCATTTTTTATTACTTGCTGCAATACGATAAAGAAACCCCCTCCTTTTTCTTGTTCACAGGCGAAAAGACGACGCTCAACGTCCCTTGGCTTCAACTCATCATAAGGAACCCAAGTTCCTTGCTTCTGAATCATTCCCTACGCATGCAATCACTTGGAAATGGTTTAGCGGCTAATTCCTAACACTGAAACAAGCTCTACCTGCGTTTGTCACTTATTCCCATCAAGCAATCCCGTCAATTCAGTGTCTTCAAAGGTTTTTCGTCTTTTTTCAACAACAAAATCAACGTCTATAAAGCGACGGAACCGATCTCGATACGTAGTTTCACTTAAAGCAGCATCTCCGTAAACTTTTTGAAGCTTTCGATGAGCTTCAGCCGCCGTTTTCTTCGATTGAAAGAAGAAAATCAATACTTTCCGCATATGACGATTATTTGACACAAATTAATACATATTCACACAACTAAAAGAATATGACGTGAAAAGAAAATCACTATAGGTTAGGTTATGACAGAATCCACTAGCACTTACAGCTAGCACCATCTATTGGCAAAAAACAGGAATCTAGTGGCACACATCCCCTTCAGAAATCTCAAAATTGATTCAATTTATTTTAATGGAGAGTTTTTGATCCGAGAATTTTTTTAAATTTTCCATATTTTTTTCTTCAACAATCTGCCTGCCAGCAAACAGACCGCGTTTTTGTTTGCGAAAAAAATAATATCTAACAGGTCAATTTCCAATATTTTCCAAACACTCACTGTGCACTATCATGGCAATAACTTTTGTGTATTGTTCAATAGATTTTTTATTATTTTTTGAAATTGCAAAGTATTGTCAAACTATCACCGCTTTTACCCAATCAATTTTAAAAACGTCTACTTGATTTTACTACAGCGCTAATTGAAGTGATTAAATAGAGCACCAATGAACCCATCGTCATTTAGACTGAAGCTATTGAATAGATTTAACTTTGGTTTGGTTCCGGAAGATTCGGATATTGGCCATAGATTTTGATTGGAATATCCGTTGTCCACCATCCCGTTTCCGGCGAATGCACTCATGTCTACTATAGTGGTCGGTGTCTGCGTTCCTCCTATAGACATCATAGACGTAATGGGCGATGAGGTTGATATTGAAGGCATAGAGGAAAAGTCATCAGAGCGGCGTAAAAAGTTGGACATTGGTGAAGGCGATGTTAGATAAGGGCTGGACCATCGCATGCCGGGATAATACATAGAGTTAGTAGGCGACCTTAGGTAGGAATAGAATGATGCCGAAGGCGCAGTATAAAAAGAAGTCGTGGAAGGCCATGAGCGAGAATTAATTAGATTCATTTTGGCATTACGCTGCTTGACCGTTTTAGCAGAAGCTTAAAAAACAAAAATCAAACAATTACAATCACTTTCAAAATTAGGATTGCTTACCATTTTTGAAAGAGCCCTTCAATTTCGCACTATTGTTGGATTTCTTGGCCTTCATATGCTGACGCTGTTTCTTTGATGCCGGCGCTGTTTCCACGAATTGTGCGATTACAATCAATGACAGGATAACCACAACAAGCAAAAATTTAAAGGAAGCCATGTCAGGTCTTTTGTTTTATGTACTACGTTAGGTCTTTGATCACAGCAATATCAAATTATAATGGCCATCCAATTTGTCTTTGCTTATATAATATAAATGTGATTTTATAATCAATAAAATCAGCATTATAAAGTCTCTGAACTTTCTAAATATTGGATGAGATTCAAAATATGTACACATGTATTTTCCAAAGCCAGTTTTTTTTTAATGCGTTCGTGACATGGCTGAAAATGTTGGCACTTTTATCAATACATTGCTATGGTTTTGTATCTTATCAAGCTGAGTTTTGCGTATAATCAAAAGCTAAGCTTTAAATTCATTTAATAAAATCACACAGCATAGTTTTAGGCTGAATTTTTAAAATGATCTACGTATTGAGATTACGAGTTATGAGTAAAGAGTTCAAGGAGGATAAAAGCTCCAATATCTGAAGACTTTCATGGTTCTGCAGTGTCGCTCGCGTTAACTGAACGGGCTTTTGTTAAGTTTGAAACGATAAAAGAGGCTGCCACGCGAATATTAATCTAACATTAATTAGTATGAAATACCAGCTAGCCTGTAGCTCATATGGCCAAGATCATGCATTGTGGTCCATAATATGACGGACAATATATAAACTTTTTCCTACAATTAATATATTTTTAGTGTTTCACTTCAAAAAATTTCGTTGTAGAAAACGCTCGTATACAGTAAGCTGCCTTCCAATACCTTTAAAGAAAAATTTCGGAAAGCAAAATAGGAAATTACGGAAAATTTTGAAAACCCCCTTTTAATGTTGCAAAATAACGCCGTTTTTAAAGCAGTGGGGCAAGGCGATTTCTTTTACATGTTTATTCTAAAATCTATACAATTCAGAAGTTAAGACAAAATAATGAAATTTTGCATGTCTGGCAGAACCCTATATTATTTGGCGATAATTTGTCACCAAATTCAATTAAATATTCACCAAAAATTGAAATATTCACAAAAAATTGAAATTAAATTAAAAAATTCGTCAAAATCCAAAAATCGCTAAATCGCTTATAGCTTTATTTTCATGGTCGCATGAATCGCATTTGCATTTTAACAATATTTTTGAAATTTACTGATAACAGATAGATATCGTTATTAGGTATAGCCTTCGTAGAAGGTAAAAATTCAAATTATTGTGTTTAAAAAAATATTTTTTTTTTTGATACTCTGAAAAACGCCACTTTATTTCATCCCCATAGCAACGCCAAAACGAAGTTATTCAACTGTACTCACTGCAGAAACCCTCATGGGCAAACCCTAGACATTCGACAATAATTATCAGTGTGGAGTAAGTCATCGGCCCGCCCACAAAAAAATATTCGAAAATATATCGGATGGTTCGGAAAGTTTGTTCGGGTTTTTATTTAAATATTTACAACAATTATTTTAATCTATTATATAATCTCCCCGTTTTTTAATAACTTTTTCCCACCTCTCTGGAAGCTTTTTAATTTTTCCCTCAAAAAACTCGCGTGGTTTTTCTGAAAAAAAGCATTCAATTTAATTTTTTTACTTCCTCGTCGTTGGTTGCTCAGACTGCGAAATAGATGATAGTTGGACGGAGCGAGGCCTGAGTACGGTGGATGAGGTAAAATTTCCCACCCAAGATCTGATATTGAGGCAGTGTGAGGTACCCACACAAAGAAGTTTCTCACAAATCCGAGCTCATATTTCACTAACTGTTACACGAGGATTAACAATAATTAAATCTCTCACCTCCTCGGAAACAAATTCTTTTAGCCGTTCTGCTCTAGGAGCGTCCGTTACGGAGAAGTCGCCAAAAATACTCTTTTTCGCTAATTTTTCCCACTTTTTAAAACTTTTTGTTAAAACGTTATAACAACTCATGACTAGAACGAGAACACAAGTAAACAATAGTAAATAGTTTAGAGAAGAGGTGGGGGAAGTTGTGATGGTGTTTGAAGGAACTCTACGTCATGAGAAGTGACGTATGATGAACTAACGTAGTAACCGGACGACCTTTCCGAACAACCCAATAGAAAAGATGGTAACGAAGTATCGATTTTTGTTTATATTTATTTCATGTGATGGTACTCGATATTTTCTTTGCGTAATACTCGTATGTCCGAAACTACAGCTGAACCACAAAAACATAAACCATATTTCAAATCCGTTTACTTGAAATACCAATTATGCGGCACCACACGAAGAGCAGAATATTATACTACAGCGGAATATGCAAAGAATTAGTCAGGTTTTATTACAAAATCATGAATAGCCGCTGTACCAGTCACTCGAGTCTTTTAGAAAGTTGCATATAAAGACATTACCAATATGTCCGGTTCTTCATTTTGCGGAAATTATTCACATGGTGATTGGATAGATTATTTTTTTATTGTTTTATGCATTTACTTAAAAAAAAAATCCAAATTAAATTGGGAATTTTCTGAACAATAAAAATGAACAAATAAAAAACGATTGAGGATGAGAATTTTTATATAAAATTGGCGAAATATTAATTGACAATAAGAAGTTACATTTGTTGTTGAGAAACGACAAATTTAAAATGAGAACATCGATTAACAAAATCAATTTGTTATAGAGATTTTCTATTTGAAATTGTGAAATGAATTATTGATGAACAGGTATAAATTCCGATTCATAGTATCTTCTTACACAGAATAATCAAACTATCCAATTTTTCTGTGGAAAATCTGTTTTTTTTCTGGTACTAACCATGCTCACAACAAGGACGGGTGCTTACAAATGTATACAAATTAGAGTGATTCCTTTCCGCATACATTAAATACCAGCGTATTATGCCTCTGATTAAGGAGTACATGGAAATAATGTTAGAATATTTTAAAAAATTATAATTTTGTTCATTTTAGATAATTCGACAATTGACAACTATTTATTGTCATTAAACAATTTTCATTCAAAAACTTATGAAATGAGCTATTTTATCAGCTGACTAGACGGACAACTATTACGGTATTCGCTAAAATAACATCTTCAGTGCCCCTGGCTGCTTGAGCTTTCTCGTTTTTGCGAATAGTTTCAAGCAAACGCCGCATAATTCTCAAATAATATTCCTGTTAGACAGGTTTGGTCCGGGAGAAGAAACTCATAACGTACAATAACAAGATAATTTAAGAAAGCTGTCACCATAACATTGAGTTCAGAGTGAATTGGGAGCGGCCTTGTTTTATTTTTGGCACGAAATTCACCTGATTGGTCAGTTCCTTCCGGATTATAAACATAAATCCAAGTCTTATCTCCCGTATAAATACTTTTTTATAAAGCGCTGGTTACCCAAAAATCACCTTTCCACCAATTTAAATGCGTCGGGCCTTGTAGAAAAAAGAGGAGTGTTTTTAACACCAATCACGTTTTAATTGATCCGTTCGAAATCTTCAACTCATTTTCGGCGTTCTTTAAACTGTTTATGTCATTTGTAATCGTTTTTTTCCGACAAAGTTTGTTCACCAAAAACCTTCTGCAACATTCGAAATGTTTCGACGGAAGAAGCTCCGTTTGATAAATAAAATTTGATGCAATTTATTTGCTCAATAAAACCAAAAAAAAAACAAACAATATTTCCTTGCATCCCATGATTGTATCGAGATATAGGAGTGCTTTCCACGGTCAATAACCTTACTTTTATTTTGTTTCTAGACTCGTTCAACTGGAACTACAATATAACGAGGATTCTAAACGTTACTTTGAGAAGCATTCACTAGACTTGTCGATTATACAATTACTCGAAGTTTTCATCAAATACGAGTACATTGGGAAGGCTGGCGCTTAAATAATAATGAATGGTTGCATCGAGGTTCGAACCCACGTTCATATGCGTGATAGTCGCATGTTCTCGCCATCATGTAATGATCTATTGCAAGCAAAATTACACATAGTAAAGGGTGTCCCAACAAGAACGCAAGATTTATATTTGAAATAAAACACAGATATTAAAAAAAAACTCGTGAAACTTTATTATATCACAAAGCAGACAGAATGAGGTTATGTATGGAACAACACATCGAGCAGATGGCCGCCGCGGCTTTGCTGGCACACACGCGACCTTTTAATTAAATTTTCAATGACCGTTTTGCATAAATGCTGCGGTATTTCATTAATGCAGCGTCCAATTTCTTCTTTTAAGACTTGGGTCGTCGTCGGCTTATTCGCGTAAACCATCGATTTCAAAAAACCCCAAAGAAAAATGGTGTTAAATCGCACGATCTAGGCGGCCAATTCTGGTCTCCAAAACGCGAAATAACACGACCGGGAAGTGACTGATGCAGCAATTGAATTGTTTCTCTGGCTGTATGACATGTGGCGCCGTCTTGTTGAAACCACATGCCCTCCACATTCATTTCTTCAATTCTTCCCATGGTTATCATTTCGCGATACCGAACACCATTGACTGTTTGCGCTTGACATGCCTCATTTTCATAAAAAAAGGTCCAATGGTTCCTCCAGTTGAGGATGCATTTGCTTCTCGTGAATCACTCGAGGATTTTCCTCACCCTAAATGCGACAATTCTTCCTATTGACGAAGCCATCAAGATGGAAATGGGCCTCGTCACTGAAGATGATTTTATGGGCAAAATCAGCATTTTCATGTTGTCTCTCCAATACCCAATTACCGAACTCCCTTCGCTGTCCATGGTCAGCTGGCTTCAGTTCCTGAGTCAATTGAACTTTGTATGCATGAAGGTGCAAATCTTTCGTCAAAATTCACTGCATAGTGGATTTGGAGACACCAATTTGATGAGCTCGGTGTCGAATTGAGGTGGATGGGGTTTGAGCGACATCATCACGTACAGCTGCGACATTTTCGGTCGATCGACCTGGTCGAAGGTGCGTTGTTGTCTTTACATCACTAACAGCCCCAGTTTTGGCAAATTTATCCATTAATCTCTTTACAGTTCACACTTTTGGAGCATTATTGTGACCCCAAATTAATTGCAATTTGCAAACTGTAGCCGCAAAACTTTCACCATTTTGGTAAAACAATTTCACAATGAGAATGCGTTGTTCATTCGTGTGGCGCTCCATTTTGACTAACCTCGTACCTTCTGCTGGCAAACAATAACAATTGTTCAAATGTCAAACAATGACACTTCGAATGGCGCTAAATTTAAATCTTGCGTTCTTGTTGGGACGCCCTTTAAAAATCGCCGAAATCACTTTTTGTGACGTACAAATCTGAGCGTAGCTCCAATTTTAACGACATTTATGATGAACAATTTGGCACAGATGTCTGTCACAGTGATACCAACTAAACGAAAAAAAAAATATTTCAGAGATTCGATGCCGATGTCTTAATTTTTGGTCACAGTAGTACCATTTAAATAGTTTTCAGCCCCTTTTTGCCAACTATTTTAAAATACGTTCTGTTAAAAAAAAGTACCATCAATTAGTCATTTAAAAAGTCGCCTTCATGATTTATCAAAGTTCTTTTTATAGCAAATTTGGCACAACCGTCTGCCATACTGACGCGAAATGTGCTGAATCACTGTAAATGTTTCAGAAGGCTTACGGTGAATCGAATTTATCAAAAAGATATATGTGCATGTGAGTGGTACAGCACATACAAAAGGGGCCGAAATGTGGCACAACTGTGGTCGAAATTTGACAAGCCGTGGTCGGAATTTGTCTCAAATTTTGTATTATGAATAACATTTCATGTGCCGAATCGCAATTTATCAAAAACACATGCATATAAGTAAGTCATAAAGTGCATACAAAAGTGGTCGAAATACGGTGGAAGATTTGCCTCGGTCTGTTTGACTATCAACGTCTTCAGATGAAGTTAACATCGCTAAAATCAAGGAAATGGTATCCGAAAATCGTTACGTACCCGCTGAACTTTCTGTGTTTCACGAATCACGTTTCCAGTCCACTAGTCCCGAAGGATCCGAATTTACTTCCAAACTCAGTCGCTTAAAAAGCGCTGAAGACATGCTGGAACTGATCAACTTGGACGCCACATTCATAAAAATCACTGTAACTGTTAATAAGACATGGGTTTACAAGTTTGACATACCAACCGCTCAGCAAGGCTTGGAATGATGCCCTTCAATTACGCAGAAACCATAAAATCGCCCAAATCGATCAGAAATTAACACCTGACTATTTTCTTTGGTTATTGTTGTGTCATGCACTCGAAATTCTTGCCAGAAAGTCAAATGATTAATAAAGAATATTATCTGGGTTTATGCGTCTTTTGAGAGACCAAATTTGACCAAAATAGCCAGATTTGCGGAAAGAAACTCATGGATTTTAAACCATGACGGCGTATTATCTTAAAAGATTACAATTGTAAAGGAATTTCTGGACAAAATTTCAACAAATATTATCGATCGCCGTATTTATCTAATATGGCCCCGGTTAAAAACTCATGTTATCATCTCAAAGCACTCGTTTTCAATCGATACAAGATATTAACGAGAGTTTGCGGCCAAAATTGAAGCCTTGTTCGAAAACGCGTTTAAAAAATGTTTTGAGGAGAAGATTCGTATTGTTTGAAGTCAATGCAATACATTAAATTTAATAAAAAAAATGTTCTTCAAATATTCATTAAATTATTATGACAAAATGTCATGACAGTACAAATGTATTCTGATGTTGTTTTTAATAAAATTACTGAAGCAATAAAGAGGTTTATTTATACTTCAACCAATCAAAATTATGTTTACAACTACCATCGTAACATAGTTGCGATTAACTGAAGTGGTTATTTTACATTTATTTTTCCGCTCTTGTAAAATCCTTAAAAATATTATGGTATGTATTGAAATATATCTAACCATGTTGATTACTAACTCTTCACAAAATACTGTTCAAATGAAATGGAAATAATCGGTTTTTTCTATATTAAAACATACTTTTCATATACAGTCAAGGGCTTCTTCAAGGCCTCATGACCCAGGGACAGACACACGGGGTTCTGTTTGAAAACACCCTGTGCTTGTAACACCGCATGGGGAGCACACCGCCAGGGATCATTGGTGTCCACTTGCCACTGGATTAGACGTTGTTTCAACAACTTCACAATTGTTTTGTACTTGGGCTTCTCGATCAAATTGAAACGTTCCAATGCATCCTGTTTGATGTCATACAACTCCCACTCGGGTCGCTGGTAATATGCTAAGAGGTTTTTATACCACGGCAACGTTTGGTGGTTCATTGTAGCGTTAAGTATCTGCTGGAATGTGGGTGATGTGTAGAAATCTTGATCGATGGGAAAGTAGGACCAGTAATTCAAATTGTGGATGAGCTTAAAACGGCGTGTACGTATCATGCGCATGGGATAGTTCATGGTAATTTCGTGGTAATTCTGAGAGGCAAAAACCGCGTCTTCCTCCTTTGGCTGGGGTTCTACCTTCAGTAGGGGCAACAAAGATTTGGTATGGGCATTTTGTGTTGCATTGGCATTTTGTGTAAGTTTGAAGCTTTCCAAGACGGTGGGATAGATGTCCATTAACGTTACCATCGCTGCCGTAGTGTCCAAATGACGATCTTTTGCATTGGGAGAAGTTAAAATGAAGGGTAACCTTATGCCATGTTCATAGAGATTTGTGCGTCCCAGAGGAAAGGGGGGACCATTGTCGGAAGTAAACATAATCAAAGTATTGTCATCATAACCCATTTCTTTGAGTTGTTTCAAAACCACTCCTACTCCTTGATCCAGACGTGACATAGTCATATATTGGGCGGCCAGCTCCTGTCGCACTACGTCGGTGTCGGGCAAATAAGCAGGTACTTGAAGATTGCGCCAGTCATAGTAGATGGGCTTCCAATCAGGTATAGAGCCCATGCCCTCCTCCCCCGAACCCCAACGTTCGCAGAATTCTCCATATTGCGGTGTTATGTGGCCACAACGATGAGGATCATGGAATCCCACCATTAAAAAGAACGGTTTCTTTTCACTTTGAGCCCGCTGCAAGAACTCCCTTGTGTAAAGTTTTATCTTGGTTATATTCCTACCAATTTGGTTGATGGAATGTTGCTCCTCGGTTTGTTCAAAGTCAAATTTAAAATCCTGCGAAGAACCCACATGCTTTTTGCCTATTATACCGCTTAAAACGCCACCCTGTGTTTTTTCCCTGAGCACATTGGGTAAGGACGGTGTGCCTGGCAGGACGTTGAAGTTATGTACACCCTGATGTAGTCCATACATGCCGCTGGCATGGCTGGCTTGTCCCGTAAGGATTTGAGCTCGACTGGGCGAGCAACTGCTAACTGAGGTGAATGCATTGTTAAAGAGCAGACCTTTGCGAGCCAATGCATCCAGATTTGGTGTTTGACAATATTTGTTGAGATAGGCTCCCATTTCGAAACCGGCATCGTCAGCCAAAAGTAATAAAACATTTTGGATTTCTCCGGCCATGGTCACAGAGCCTAATAACAGCGTTAAACAAGCGTAAATCCATAAATTTGGCATTGTTGTTTTATAACTCTTGTTCCTGGTAATAAAAACGAATGAAATGTTATTAACTGTCTACATTTACTTTTGCTTACTATCTACTCTACAATTTTACTTACGTTGCTGTCCGCTTTGCATCCGTGCCCTTTTACTTCTCAAACAAGACTGGCTGACTCGAGACTTGTACAATCTCATCTTAGCTCACTTGGAATCGGTTTTGTTACGCTCAGCTCCATCGAATTGTTCTTCTATTGTTTTTGCCATCTGAATTCTCCTGCAGTTTCTTTGAGTTTTATATCTTTTGATCGGGTTTTACTTCTGTTATTCTTTTCTTCTTGTCATGTATCCAGCTTAGAACCTCAAGCTTTTGTATTGTAGATTATTATGGAATCGTGTACTTTAGTCCAGTTTTCTTTTTATTACTTTCCAACTGTCGCAACAGAGGCCCGCTTTAAGTGCACCAAATCATATTCGTATGAATTGGGGACAGTAAATAACGGGTTTTGGATAATTTTTTAACTAAAACAATCACTGACATGGAAAAGTCAGACATACTCGCACACATAACATAAGACGGGTTTCATACAAAATACAAAAAACACGAATTATAAAAAGTCGAGGAGTTTACGCGACTGCAAGCTGTTATGGACAAAAATGTTAGGCGCACCACCATTTGGCAGACGTTAGAGTTCAAGTTTCATAAGAAATGAACGAATGAGATGCATTCCAGCTTTAAAAACTGAACACAAACTTACCCGTATGGATTTTGGGCATAAAAATAAGAATACACAAAGGTCATCCGTAAACCACACAAAATTATTATGAAAAAAATGGAATTCAGATGGTCCTGATCATTTCCGGCAGTATTGGCATGATTTGAGGAAAACGCCGAAATTTTTTCCAAGAGAAATTTTGGAGGTGAAAATGTCATGGTTGGACAGCATTTTCTGCAGTAGGATGTGTGAAGCTGGAGTTCGTATCCTCAGGAATGAAAAGTGCAGATTATATCCAAGTCTTGGAAAACAGTCCTATCCAATTCTGGATAAAAATGGGGACAGGAACTGGAATTTCCAACAAGATAGCGCCGCAATCCACGTCGGCAGAGAGACAAAATACTGGTTTTCCTCTAAAAGAATCAATGCTATGAACTGACCAGGGCTTATTAGAACCATAAGCGTAAGGTCGTCGTAAAAAATTTTGAATGAGACTATGGCACCGTCCAGTTTGCACCCAATTTATCTTCCGCTGCATCCTTCGTCCCTGTAAGCGATTATTTTAAATATTTCGAGTTCTGTCGCACTTTTTTTTTGGCGTGTCTTTTTTATTACCGAATTTTACCACTTCTTTACAAAAATAATAATGATCTTTAATCTTTAAAAACTCACTAATTGAACTTGGCATTATAATTGTGAAACACGCTAACAACAGAATTATCGCAAAAACAAAACCACCGTTATCTGCACGAATTCCAAAGTTTGTGTGCACGGTTTGTTTCGTTCACGCAAATATGTTGATAGTACATCATAACAACAACAAATGTATCGCCACACAAATAACGCTAATTTATGGGTGGCCCTGTAAATATGTATGAAGCGCACCCTAAACGATATGAAAATGTTTGTATTTGAATGGACTTTTTGTAAATACTCGTATGTCACAAACTTATATTCTTGATTATTATTGGTGTTAAGCAGTTATAATAATTATTTTTGATTTTTATTAAAACGATTAATCATAAATATTTTTGAGTTTTATAATAAAATCTACAAATAAAAATTTTTATTTTTAAAAATCAAAAATACAAATCAAAATCGATTTTTATTATAAGAAACAAAAATAAAAATCAAAAAAATCATGATTGATGTTTATTTTTGATTTCTAAAAATAAAAATCAATCATGGTTTCTAATTTCTTAGTTAAGTGAAAAAAAAAATAAAAAAATTATATAATATTAACATTTGCTTCAATACGCTGAAATCGTATTAAAACTTGTGTTCACAGAAAGATAATTAAAAGCAAGCATAACTTTATTTTTTTACAAATATTTTCAAGAGATAATAATATTGTTTACGTTGAGGGCGAATAAAATAATTATCCAAACCGGGTTGAATGAGAAAGAAAAACAAAATTTTAGTTTTTTCTATTTATATTTTTTAATTTAAGATTCGGAGCATAATTTACTTTCGGGTAACTTTTTTTTTAGTAATAAGAGTTGCACTTAATAGTAACAATTATACTCTTATATTATACTTAAAACTAGGGTGATTTTTTTAAACGTAAGTTTTTCAAGTTGGCAGCACTGGTTGGTAATGGCGTCCAAACGTTATCTGTCAAAGTGAAAAGTGTACAGTATACTCTGCCATTTCATCATGGAAAGACTAACAAACGAGGAGTGATTGCAAATCGTTGAAATTTATTATCAAAATTCGAGCTCTGTGCATCGTTTGATACGACCATTTTATGGTCGTCATAATCGATCTGCTGAATCAACAATTCGGATACATAAACAAGCAAAACTGTCGCATCTGTAGTGATGAACAGCCACATGCCATACATGAATTACCGATGCATCTCGAAAAAACGACAGTCTGCTGTGGTTTATGGGCTGGTGGCATCATCGCTCCATTTTTCTTCAAAGACGACCGTGGAAGAAACGTTACCGTCATCGGTGAACGATTTCGAGTTATGACACGAAATGTTTTTTTTTTTTTTGCCCCAATTGGCTGACCTGAACTTGGTTGGCATGTCGTTTCGTCAGGACGGTGCAACATGCCACACTGCTCGTGAAACAATGGATATGTCGAGGGATGAATTTGGTGAGCAGTTTATCTCTCGATTTGGCCCTGTGAGTTGGCTCCCAAGATCTTGCGATTTAACGCCTCTGGATTATTTCCTGTGGGGTTATGTCAAGTCGTTAGTCTATGTGGACAAGCCGAACACTATTGAAGTCTTACAGGACAACATAACACGCGTTATTCGTGCAATACAGGCCGAAATGCTTGAAAAAGTGACGAAAAATTCGACCTTCCGAATGAACATTTTGAGACGGAGCCGCGGACAATGTTTACGTGAAATTATCTTTAAAAATTAAATGGCAAAGGCCAAATTATCGATTCTAATAAAAAATTTTAATGTATGATGCAAATTTGAGTGTTTTATTCGATTTTTAAAGAAATTACGATTAAAAAATAACCCTTTATTAGGGTGCCCAGCTAGACAAGTATTATCGAAAAACAAGTACAACTGAATCTTGCAAAAGCAAGTGTAGTGCCAGAGGGTTTCATAATAACTCGTCATTTCTTATCAACGAATGCTGTCAATTATTGCATTCATTAAGATTGAATGAAAGACATGAATCCAGGAGTATATATGCTGAATTAAGTGATATGTATGGGGGGTACCAGAAACGTCCAGGTTATCCGGTCAATTTTTTCACAGTTTACGAAGCATTATATTAAATGTTATTCAATGAAATCTAAGTTTCTGCAAGCTACGCATGGGAATTTGTATGGGGGAGGGGGTAACCGAATGAACATTATACTGCAATCCAGTTTTGTTCTCAGAATTAAGTTATAAAACACATAACGTATGTAAAATTTGTTTGAATTTAATCAAACTACCTCAACGGTATTAAGCTAAGAATACATGAATTAAATCGATGATTTGTATGGGAAGTATAAGAAGTTGTATGTTTAACCGGTCAATTTTCTTAAATTTTATGAAGAATTATAGAATAAAATGATGGACGAAAATTAAGGTCGCTACAACTACAGATAAATCGATCAATTTGTATGGGTGGCTCTAGAAGGATTATGGCAATGTAATCCATTTTTAATTGTATACACTACCTTAGCAAACTTTTAACGCATACCAAATTGGAAAGGAATTTAGTGTGACTGAGTAGGAGATATGAACTGAAGAATATTTAGGTTAAATTTATCATTTGTGATGCAGGTACCAACAGAGGTACTATTAGTCGATCGGTTTTTGAGATTGAAATTGAGATCCTGCCAACCAGATAGACGGTCATCGCTCAATCGACTTAAAAATAAATTAAGTAAATTCGGTCAAAAGATACTTAGTAATCTAAACGCTTCCCTCTGGTGTTTAATTGTTAACGTGTCAAATGATATATACCTTCATTTCTACATAAGAAGGTATGTATAAAAATACTAAAGACTATAATACCAACTAAGTTATCCATTTCATCTTTCAAACAACATATTGAAAGATTTGTAACGGGTTATCCATTTTTCGGTTTGAAAAGTAAAGTTGAAGTTATGATTTCGATGAAATTTTTACTTCTTAAGACTCATAATCTTCAACTGCAGGTCAAAAAAAGTTGATTATTATAAGGCCATAGCGCTGTGAATTGAAATTAGGATTATCCGCTACACTTTCACTAACAAAAGCGATATTTTCGACAGTGGATACATTGCGATAACGCACAGGCTTGACCACATCTGTAACGCTTCCAGTCTCTTCGAATTTCTTTATAGTCTTGCCAATTTGTTGCACGGTAGTGCCATGAAAGTGCCCACGTTTGAATCACCACGTTTGTAGTAAGTTTTAACTATTTTTACGCGTTCGTCAGTTGTTAAACGATCCATATTCGTAAATGGCAGACCTTTTAACAGCTGACAGCCTTGGCAGACCGACGGTTTTAAACCCACAAAAATTAAAAATCAATCTTGAGTTTTATTGATAAAAATGTGTCTTGATTAAAAATTAAAATCATTCTTGATTTTTAAATTTGATTTTTATTTTTGACTAGCTGACCCGGTAAACGTTGTTTTGCCTTCAAAATGTTAATGTGGTAAAAAAAATTAATTGCAAAAATCTCATCTCCAACGCCATCTATCACTTCTAATAAAACCTTTAAAACCTTCCGGAATACTCTACCAATAATTTAAGACCAAAATGAGCCAAATAGGTCCAACCGTTCTCGAGCTTTAGAGAGACTAACGCACAGCAATTGATTTATATATATATATATATATATATATATATATATATATATATATATAT
>JAHXMU010027119.1:0-14506 GCA_019455685.1 Philornis downsi | reverse complement strand
TTTATTTTATTATAATGCTTACAGCTTGCCTTTATGTACGAAATACAATGGTGGATCCATTAGCATCTTCAGACCATAATGCGCACCAAACAATCACTTTTTTCGGATGCAATAGCTTTTCCACAATCACTTCTGGGTTCTCCGAGCCCCATATCCGACAATTTTGTTTGTTGACGTAACCACCGAGTGAGATATGAGCTTCATCGCTGAAGAAAATTTTGTTGGATTGAAAGCCCATGTTTGTACCACCACTTTGTAGTTAGTTTTAACTATTTTTTCGCGTCCTTCGACTGTTAAGCGATCCATATTCGTAAATGGCAAACCTTTCACTAAATAAATAACAAGTGAGATGACAGGTATTTAACAGCTGACAGCCTTGCCAGAACCACGGTTTTGAAACTACTAATTCAAAACCCTATATGTCGCTTTTAATAACGAATAAACGATTAAAATTATAGAAAATTTAGAAAATATGAACTGAAGCAATTCGTTTCGATTGAAGATGTGCTGACCAATCATTAGACAAATTTACAAAGTTCCTGCCTGTTATCCCAGTGAAAGTTACGCTTTTTTGTGTTTTTCAATAATTAGGCCCACAATTGGGGTGGGTCCTTAAAAAGTAAACAAGTCTGGAATGTTATTCTCAGCATTGATACACTTCCACCTCATATTTTGCATTTAATTAATGAATAAATGGTAAAATGTTGAATATGAGAATTTTTTAATCCTTGCATACGAATGTTTTTTTCCTATTATATCAATTTAGTGTATTCGAGACACCTAAAGTCTGTACCGACAAATCACCATACAAGTGCGTGTATCGAAAAAGCCACCTTCTCGCATATAAAATCCCTATATTTGTTTTGAGAACCCTTAAAAAGGTACACGAATAAATAGTTCTGTGAGTGCTAGTGTTGAGAGAAAAGGTGGTATTGTGGCGTTAAAGCAAAACTCTTTCAAATCACTGTTATTATGATGATCGAAATATATTTGATGTCAAAATCTTGTACTCGATTTGACTTACTACATTTAATGGATTAAATAAAAGACTAAACAGACTAAATAGATATCCTTTTGTTTCCGAAATCTTAAATACTTTGGATTATGTAAAAGTTAATAAATTAAAATAAAAATAAATTTTGCATTAAAAACATTAAGTAACGTCATGACATGCAATATTTGTACGAACTGTGGGTATCTTTTAGATATTATATTATGCATGACAAATAAGAAATTTAAAGTAAATCTGCCGGTCTAGTCCTCTACAGTATCTATACACTACTATCGTGCATTGATATAAATTCACGAAAAAATAGGATTTTTTTTAATGCTCATTCAGTTTTTTTCTATTGCACCGATTTGGCCCAACCTCAAAATTAATTTGCCTATGAATATGAAATTATTTTATTTATTTAGATCAAGTGGTGCTACCTCTATCATGCTTTCAACAGACAAGCGCACTCACGGACGTCTAAATGTACAAAATGAAGTGAAAATAATTGTTTACGAATAGAAATTATCACAACATAAACTAAATTTTAAGAAAATTATTCCTGAAACATATTCGTAATAGATGTTTTAAAAACATATTTGGGATTTTGAAATATTATTTCTATCATTAACTTGGTAATGCTCTGGGGTTGAACTGGAAAGGAGTTATTTCTAAAATTCTAATATTAAATTTGAAAACAATTTTATTTAAATTCATTAAAAAATTTATCAGAATGTCAAACAGATGGCATTTCAAATTATCTGGTACAAATTATGTCTTAATTTTTGCGGAAAAGCTGAAAACTAATTAGATATTTGTACATATGAAAAGGAAACTTTTTATAACCAATTCACCATCCTTTATGTCATAAGGCAAATGGTGGGGGATTCGAAACCGTAATCTATACTGCCGGCTTTGAGCGCGATCTGTCATTTAGTTTATAGTGCCGGACTTTGCCAGTTCGACTCAAGATTATTTCGCGATTTTCACAATGGATAAGAATATTGAACAAAGAATTTGTCTCAAATTACGTATTTTAAATAGAATTTTGTCTGCCGAATAGCAGGAAATATTACAAAAGGCTTATAGTGAATCGCCTTTATCAAAAACTTCTGTATATACGAGGTGTGATCAAAAAATAACCGTTTTTCAAATTTCGTGAGTTACGTATGTTCGACTTTCGCATTTTTTTTCTGTTATGTTGGTACATATGTCTGTTATATATGTTGACAATATCAGTCGTTTTGGATTGTCAGTTTGTTTTTGGCAGATAAAAAGGTTAGTCGTGCTTTGGTGTCCTCTTCGATTTTTTACTATTCGAAAAAATGGATCAAAGAAACTGTAGTAAGTTTTGTGTAAAAAATGGAATTAAATGTGCAAGGACATTTGAAATGTTGACTATGTTTGGCGAGTCTAATATGAACAGAACACGAGTTCAATTGTGGTATAACCGGTTTAAGGAAGGCCGTGAAGATGCCAATGACGATGCTCGTCCTGGTCGCCCGAGCACGTCAACAACCGATGAAAGCATTGAAGCAGTGAAGAAAATGATTTTGGATAATCGTCGAATCACTGTTAGAGAGGTTGCTGATGATGTTGGTATATCGTTCGGCTCATGCCACGCAATTTTTACGGATGTTTTTGGCATGAAACGTGCGGCAGCGAAGATTGTTCCAAAATTGCTAAATTTTGAGCAAAAACGTCGTCAACGACGATCCACATTTCTTCAAAAAGGTCATAACTGGTGACGAATCATGGGTGTATGGCTATGACATTGAAACCAAAGCCCAATCATCCCAATGGAAGCGTCCAGAAGAGCCAAGACCGAAAAAAGCACGTCAAGTTCGGTCAAATGTGAAAGTTTTGCTCACTGTTTTCTTCGATTGCAATGGCGTAGTGCATCATGAATTCTTGCCAAAAGGTTTGCGCGAAGCAATTCGTCAAAAAACGCACAGAATTGTGGAAAACCCAAAAATGGATTTTACACCATGACAACGCACCAAGTCACACATCGATCCTTGTGCGTGAGTTTTTGGCCAAAAACAAAACCGCAATCATGCCTCAACCACCGTATTCGCTTGGCCCCCGCAGACTTTTTCCTCGTCCCAAAACTGAAGACACCGATGAAAGGAAAGCGTTTTGCTACGATTGAGGAGATAAAAGAAAAATCGAAAAAAGAGCTTTTGACGATACCAAAAAGCGCGTTTCAGAAGTGTTTCCAGGATTGGAAAAAACGCTGGCATAAGAGTGTTATATCTGAGGGGAATTACTTTGAAGGGGATAAGATAGTTATTGATGAATAAAGAAATACTTTTTGAAAAAATTGTAAATAACGGTTATTTTTTGATCACACCTCGTAGGTGGCAAAGTGCATTAAAAAACAATCGAGATGTGGTGGAAGATTTGGCTTACTCTGGTCGGCTATCAACGTCTTCAAATGAGGTCAACGTCTATAAAGTGAAGGATCAAGTCATCTGTTAAGTTTGATATTGAGTTTCCTGTGACTCTTAAATCAATACGTATCATTCAGTCTGAGTATGAAACGCGTTACCGCTCGACTAGTCCGGAAAGTTCTACATTTTCTTCAGAAACTCCATCTAGTAAAGGTCACTAAAAACACGCTAGAACGAGACAATTCCGACCCCACGTTCATAAAACGCCTTATAACTGGTAAAAAGACATTAATATATCAGCTTGACTTGCAAATCAGTCAACAAGCTTTCGAAAAGAACGCATCAAAGTTGATAAAAAAAATCTATCTAATGTTTGTTTAGTTATTGTGTTGTTGCGAACTCGAAACTCTGGCCAGAAAGTTGCTTGTGGAAAGAAAACGTATAGATTTTGCATCACGATAATGCATCATCTCACGAAGCTATCATTGTGAACCCATTTCTGACCAAAACATTAGCTAATCTCATCAAACAACCACTGTATTCACCTGATATGGCTCCTCCTGACTTTTTCTCTTTCCAAAACTCAAATTACTGCTACAAGTCACCCGTTTCCAGCCGATAGAAAACATAAAAAAGGACTGAAGTCTTTTCTGGAAAAATGTTTTGATGATGGATTATTCGTTGCCATAAGTGCTTGGAAGGCGATACAATAAATTTGAATGAATAATAAATATAGGGTTTCCGTCGGGAAGGTACACTACTTTGTTTTGTCGCCATTTTGATAAACATTAGTCTTAGCAGTTTATATTTGGCAGTCGTAAAGTAGAGACGTGGAAAATTTATTATGGAAAAATATTCGATAAACCAACGTGTTTTAATCGTTAAACACTTTATCAAAATCAATCATCGATTATTGTGACGATGAGAGAAACAACGTGCCAACAAGACGCACTATTTATCGTGTAGTGAATGATTTCGTAGAAAGAGGAGCTGATAGGGCCAAGCATGGACCACAACGTACTGCAAGATTGGCTGAAAACATTACTACTGCTCAAGAAAGTGTTCAAAACAATCCATCAATCTCTATTCGACGCCGTGCTCAGCAGCTTGGTCTGCAAAGAACAACTTTGGTCACAATTTTGCAAAAGGATTTGCATTTGTTTGCATTTAAGATTCAGTTGACACACGAGCTTCTTCCACAAGACCATTTGCGCCGCCGTACATATGCCAATAGGATGTTACAGCTCGCCCATGACAAGCCCGATTTTCATGGAAAAATCATAATGAGTGAAGGGCACATTTTCTTTTAAATGGATATGTGAATAAACAGAATAGTCGGTTCTGGTCAATGGAAAACCCTCAAATTATTCATCAGTCACCTTTGTGTCCATTATAAGTGACAGTCTGGTGTGCAATTTAGTCAGGAGGAATCATTGGACCTTACTTCTTTGAAACTGAAAACGACGTAACGGTAATTGTCAATGGGGATATATGATTGAAAACTTTTTAATGTCACAACTGCATGCTTTGGGCTTGATTAACATGTGGTATCAACACATACAGCCAGGATTACAATGGAATTACTGCGAATCCTCCTTCCACAACAAGTTATTTCAAGAAATGGTGATGTTGATTGGCCTCCACGGTCGCCTAGTTTGACTGCGGACTTCTTTTTGTGAGGATATCTGAAAAGCAATGTTTATGCAAACAAACCAAACAACCAAACGCTTAAGCAACTCGAAACAAAATATTCGTGGTGAAATTAATGAAATACCGCGTGAAATGTATAAAAATGTAATGAAAAATGTGCTCAAAAGTGCTCGCATTTGTGAGGCTAACAGAGGCGGACATTTAGCTGGTATTGTATTCCATACATAATTGCCGACATTAAATAAAACATTTATCAATATAAGATCCAGTCTCTTCCATTTAATCATGAACAAACAAAGTAGTATACCTTAATAATTTAATCATTTTTAGCATAAAAGTCGGGACATCGAATCGAATAATTCTAGCGTTGTCCAAAAGAACCGATTATGTTGTGAAACCGTAACCACATCTTAAAATGCTGAAAAACACAAAACAGTTACAGTAAACCAATATTAAAAAATCAAAATAAAGCCATCTTACCTGACACTTAATGTCAAGGCCGTATCCAAGGTGGTTCTTTGGAAATATTAAAATACAAAGGTGAAACTATTTCATTTGCGAGTATACCTTAGGCCCGATAGCGGATAAGGTGAGGAAAGAATAATACTTTGAATAATCATTTAAAATATCTATGCTGAGTTTGAATAACAAACATTTTTGGCTTATAAGCCGATTCTTCTTTGTATTATTTACCTGTTCGCCTATAAAAATATTTTTCATTATTTTTGTACCAATTTTGAGCATGCCCATTAGTGCATTTATTTGCTACCACCTCTAATAAACCTATTTATACCAAATCGGTCTATTGGGTCTCTGTGTTACGAATTCCTGGACATAATGGAATGGAAGACAAGGATATAATGAAACAAATACTTTCGAAATTTGAAGGAGACTGAAATTTTGATCTATTTTCTGTGATTCTATTTTACGTTAGAAATTGGGAAACATACAGGGTTGCCCATATTCGACGGACCCATCTGGCAACGCCATAACTTTTGACAGAGATGTCAGATCGCTTAATGACATACCGCGTTTGAAGCGTCAGTCCAAGCAGATTTTTACCATGGAACAATACACGCCACGCGAGCGCTCTGAAATAGTTGAAATTTACATTCAACAGAAGAAGTCAATTGTGAAAACTCAACGTGCTTTTAAAATATTAAAAAATGTGAGAAGTGCGCCTTCTAAGAACACCATTAAGCGTTTATACGAAAAATTTTCGACTGGTGAGGCTCTTTCTAATCCGAAGAGGCCAAATAAAAGTCGACCAAGGCGATCGGCCGAGAATATCGCTGCCGTACGAGCCAGTGTTGAGAGGTTCCCAAGAACATCCCAAAAACGCTGTTCTCAGCAGTTGGGCATGGCTCGGTCCACTTTACAACGGATTATTCGCGTTGATTTGCATTTGTTCCCGTACAAAATTCAATTGACGCAAAGATTGTTGCCTGCGGACAAGCCTCGTCGATTGGAATGGGCCCAACGAGTCATCGAAATGGCCGATGATGACGAGCAATTTTGGAACAAAATTATCATGTCCGATGAAGCCCATTTCACATTGAATGGGACCGTAAATAAGCAAAATTGCCGTATTTACGCCACTGAAAATCCTCAGGAGATTCAAGAATTGCCTCTTCATGACGAAAAAGTCACAGTTTGGTGCGGCGTTAGTGCGAAAACGGTCATTGGGCCGTTTTTCTTCCAAAACGAAAATGGCCATGCTGTTACCATCAACCAGGAGCGTTATCGCGACATGATGACCAATTTTGTGATGCCAATTATTCGTCGAAAGCGTATGAGGCAGTTCTGGTTTCAACAAGACGGCGCTCCACCGCACACAAGTCGCATAACAATCGATTTTCTGAAGAATTTGTTTCCGGGCCGTTTGATGTCGAAAAGTGGTGATTTGGACTGGCCACCGCGTTCGCCCGATTTGACGCCCGCTGACTTCTTCTTGTGGGGACATTTGAAGTCAAAGGTTTACGTTAACAAGCCAAGGACCGTAGAAGAGCTCAAGGACAACATTCGTGAAGAAATAGCCGCTATTCCGGCCGAAATGTTGGCGAAAACGATGGAAAATGCTGCAAAAAGGGCACAATACGCCATCAACGCCAGAGGCGGCCATTTGAGAGATATCATATTCAAAAATTGATGTAAACAAATCTACTTGGAACAAATTAAATGAATAAGATTGCCAACCGCCAAATTTTTAATTTTTTTCTTTGATTTTTTTTTTTAAAAACATGAGTCCGTCGAATATGGGCAACCCTGTATTTAGATGATAGAAAATTATTGCTGACTTAGACGGCGACCACAATATACAGTCTTACCTATTACATGTCGTACCTACGAAATAATCGCAAGCGCTTCGGTCTTCTGCACTCGTTCTTCAGTCAGTAGCACCAAGTTGTAACGGTGTCTCAAAAACCTGAGCCTTCTAATAGAGTTTTGGTAGGCCTCTTTTGCACCGCCTATCCTGTTCGTTGTCGAAGACTTTTCGCGCAACAGTCCTAATTTGATGTGCTTGACAACGTCAGTGTTAAAAAGCATTTAATGATCCATACGATCCTGATATTCTCCATTAACGACTAAGAGCTCATTTATGTTTGTTTTATACACTGTATTTAAATGTTTTTCGGAGTACGGTTCTTGGAAGGCTTCCGCAACCGATTCTTCCACTTGTATCGTAGCAGAGCATCCTGCACCATATGGCAAGACAGGTAGAACTAGTGTCTGGCATAGTTTGATTTTTATTCGCCGAGAGATGTCTTTGTTATTAAATCGCTCATCACTTAACCCCCTGGCTGACATCATTAGTATTATTGACTTAGGCAGTTGCATTCATCCACCACTTCACGGTTAAAATTGTCAACGTTCAGACCCAAATTAGTGGACTCTTTATTAGTCGAAAGAAATAACAAAATAAGATTTTTGCCGACTAAATCCTCGTTTGGTGTAAAATATCTCATGAACATTTTTCGCTATCTTTACCGGAGACTTCGTTTAAGTTGGTGTAATTCTACAAAGATGTATAACGTCCGCAGGAATGCTACACACGGCCGCTTACTCATACAGTTTCTGAAGTATTGGACTGTCGAAGACAGTCTGTTCCTCTTGAGTCTTCTCTAGGATTTGAGGTAGGGGGAATATCTGGTCAGTTGTGGATTTTCAACGTCTCAAGCATAATCGACAAGGTTCACAGGTAGACTTAAACAACCTATTTCCGTAATCACTATATTAACTTCCATACATAGCCTGTAAATTTAAAACAATTTAGAAATGTGTTTGAATCATCCAATTTATCAAAAATGCAATATATTCTCTGTTATTAATCACAAACTTTTAACATTACTTAAAGTTACTCTTTAATATGTACGAGTATTTGAGAATTTGCTTTATTAGATTAGTTGATAATACATAATCTGCCAGAGTATAAATCATAATCTTACAAAAACTGTCATCGAATGGAGATTTTATTAAAGATCAATGCGACCCTCTTTTAAAATCAGTAAAACCCAGCTTAGGGTAACCATTTGTACAGGGGATGTATCAGAGCATGAACTGACGTAGTCCACTTTGAAGAAGGTTGATGTACCATTAAACCTAAAATGTGCGTAAAATTTGTAATTGCTTACAAGAAAATTAATTAAATTAATTCCGTCAGACGGTCAAATTGTTGACAGTACAGCTTCAAATTAAATTTTTGACCATACAGGAGAAGCTCATTGTAGATGATTCCGCGCCAATCCCACCAAACACAACAAAACCGTCAATCCTGATTCGGCCACCGTTTGCGCTGGCTCGCCGCGATTCGATCAAGATCACCAGTCATTATTTGCTTCAGAAATATTGCAATTCGTCAGAAATTCACAGATGGAAATTCGCTTAATGAAATGTTTTTGTGTTAACTCGATTGGCGCCCATACTTCGAGCTTCTTTTTGTATTTCTTCTTTGCTAGTATCCACTTTTGACACGCTCTCAAACAATACTGAGTCAAGCAATCACAAAACTGAGCGAATACTTTTTTTTGAATACGATATCTTATCTTTCTAACGCCATCTATCGCAACCCGCCCGCACATACACAATGTGACATAGAGATTGCTAAAACCATCTATTGGAAAAATAATCGAATTCTTTTTACTATGCTATAATAGTTGATGAAGTCCTAGAGATACCCTGAAGCATACTATCTGAAATTGACCAGGTAAAAACATGGACTTATATGGCTTGTTTTCGGTATAATAATAAAATCATGTGTACAAGTGCAATGTAGTTCCAATAATAATTGTGGATTTTAAATGTTTGGCCAAGTTTGTTTCTAACACAATCTATGACGAAAATATAATCAAATTGCAGAGAAAATCAAGTCTCGTGAATCGATAAAACCGTTGTTGATCTCTCCACTAGTAAGGGACCCGCACCAGAGTATGGGCCGAAATGCACCATTGATTAAGCCGTATGATTAAATCGTATGACATATATTCACATAAAATCCAATAAAAGTGGTGGTTGATAAGTTATAAAGCCAAGCTGGACAGGCAACTAACAGGGTCCGCTAATTTTCGGGAAAGACGGGGCAGTATACAGGTAAACCAGTAGCGGTTTATATAGGAGCCCAAGCTACTTCTGTTATCTTATAATTGAAAACTTCGTCCTTCGATGAAGTCGGAATATTTGATCAGATAATGTGTTCCAAATATATTCTAAAAATAAGCTCTTTATTTATTAAATGCATTATTTAGCATTTCTAATATTCCTGTTCTGTCTTAAATTTAAAATAATAAAATAATAAATAATTTAAATTAATAAATTAAAATAATAAATTTAGCAGCAGAATACTAAATTACAGTCTAAAATTTTTCTGTGAAAAAATTTTAAAATTTATAATGAAAAATTTACAATCGTGCAAAATATCAGGCGTAGCAGTCGCACGTTTTTTGTTGTTCGCGAATTTTTTATTATTTTCTAATTAAATTAAAGCTCCATCAGCTTTTTGCTTTTTTTAAATAAAAAAAAAATAGTGCTGGAATCCAGCATTCCATAAAAACTCATTCCAGAAATTGTATGAAAATCTATAGATTACTTTTACTGTAAGATGTCGCTTATAGTGACCACATTGCACTATTTTTCAAAAACATGAAATGTTTATTTTTTAGAGTTTTCAAATAAAATCGTCAAACAATCAAATGTTCTTCTTTTAAATGTGATTTGAGTACAACAGAATTTTATTTGTTTCTTTGTTTATATAGCACTAAGTACTATCAAATCAGCCTTGTTCACGTCGTATTGCAATATATTTAAACTCCACTTTTGAAATAATTTATTTAATAAAACTGCGCCAAATATATCACGACTCGTGTTTTGTAAATGCTTCGTGTTTTGTATATACTCGGACACTTACAGACTCGACTTTCATCTAGAGTAATCCAAAACCGAAATTAGGCATGGCCGAATTATTCATGTTATTCAGTAGGCAGTTAAAATGCTGTAGGAAATTAAAAAAATATATCCTCTGGGACATTTTATTAGAAAATTAAAACTGTATCACAGATTTTCAAACAATAATGGAAAGATCGCCTTATATTGAAGTCATGAAGGATATTCATATTAATTGGCAAACAGAATAGAACGGTAAAGCTTACATTTTTTAAGTTTTCTTTTAAAGAAAATTTAAATGAAATGGCCAATTTTTAGGAAAACAAAATGTAAATAGATACTTTAAACTGTTTGAGATTTTTTTTCTTTGAAGCATAGTTTTTATTCCAATTGAAATTCTGATTTAATGATTTAATTCCGTCTGATTTTAAATGCCTTATCCAAAACAAATTATTGTTGGGGTTGAAGAGAGTTTTTATCATGAAAACTTCGTTTATAAACCTTCAATAAACGCTTATGAAAACAGCTCAGCTCTAAGACAAGTTCAAAGACACAAGGTTTATTTAATGAAATATCAATTAGAATTACTCCGCAACTCCACGCACAATTAGAGCTACCCTCTTGCGTTTATAAATTTCTACTGTATATTGCCCTTAGTTAATGGATACGATACATAATAAGACGCCTCATTTTTCATACATGCCAACAAATATTACTTTCCATCAAATGTATTTTCTAATAACTACCCATCAATTGGTGGTGTCTTCAATAGATTGCTTTTATTCAAGGAATGAATGGCTTTTATTCAAGGAATGAATGACTTTTCCACAGTCACCGTATGGACAAATTATTTTAAAACTGATGCACTCAAAATAGTGTGCTAATTTTGAGTTAAAGAGAATTCAAATTAAGTAAAATTGAGCCCCAAATGGCGCCACGTATCTCCTTACTCAAAATAACTTTGCTTTTTTCTTTGAAATTAGTGTATAATCTGAAACGAAAAGAAATAACTTGTTATTCATTTAAGCTGATTGTTGCAGAGTTAATTTAGTTGAAAAAGACTAGAACTGAGTGTAAGCAGATATCAATTTAGATAAGCCAGGTTGAGTTTATTTCATTCCTAAAATCGATAGAGTATGAACTGCAGCTGAATACATTTGTTATTGAAATAATGAAATCTTACCTGATGTTAATTGTCGTATATAACAAACAGATGTTATATGGAACTAGCCGACCCGGCAAACGTTGCTTTGCCTTCAAATTTTAGCAGGAGCAGAAATAATTGCTTTTTAATTTGTGGTTTGTATAGGAGGCACCACTCCTCCAGCACTCAAGATATCTACACCAAACCGATGTACCAAATTTTGTTCAAATACCGTAAACAGAAGCAGAAATATTGGATATTTAATTTATGGTTTGTATGGGAGGTACCACGCCCCATTGTCCAATCCCGCCCATATTTGCAGTAGCACTTAAGATATGTACACCAAACCTACGCACCAAATTTTGTTCAAATACCGTAAGCAGGAGCAGAAATAATTGATTTTTAATTTTTTGTTTGTATGGGAGGTACCACGCCCCTTTGTCCAATTGGACCGAATTGTAAATCTAAACCATCCCGGGCACCACCCAGATGCATATACAAAAATTTATGCAAAGCGGTTCAGCCGTTTAGGAGGAGTTCACTGACAACGCCCGTACAGTAGAATTATATATATAAAGAAGATAAACAGCAGGTACAAACTAAATCTATACTACAATTATACATTTAATGTGTTTGATTTGTCTTACGATTTTCTACATTTGGTTGTATTTTAACCAAAAGGAAGTAAAGTGGTTGTCATACAAGTACATTATTTTTAACGTTATGTTTCTTAAATATATGTATGTAAGTACGCCTCAACCCAATAATAAGTACAATTATAATTGAGACCATCCTGTTAGTGTATTTGGATTTAACATGTTCCACATTTCATAATTTTTTTAATTGTAATTATCAAATTAAAAGTATTGCAATTATACTGCTTGAAACCGTCCTGACCGTGAATAGTATTCGCGAAAATCTTTGGACCCAATTGTACTTTATTTGAACAAAAATCGTGCAAGCTTTCCGATCAGATTTGCGCAAAATTCCAATTTTTCCCAATTTCAAGATTAATTCACATTTATTTAAAATGAATTTTAGAAATAAGATGTAGTGATACACCTAACGTATTTGATTTGAGATTATTATTGTCCACATTTTATTATTTTTTAACAGAAATTGTCATGCTAAGTACCTTATCTACATCTCATCTACGTCTTTCCTAGATATTAGTATCGCCGAACTCAAAGAATTTGATTTTTCTGACTTAGACTAATAAATGTCGTACTTGAAATAAGAAAATTGTTCCTCTATGTAGGTGTAGTTACACTTGTAATGAATGAAATTATTTGAGGAAATTTGTGTATTTACTTTAAGTACAAATTATTTTTACGCGTACTCCCTACTCGTTTCAAATAACAATTTACTAGCTTTAAATAGATGTAGTATGCTCAATTTGAGTACGTTTTCATCCAAATTTAGTGCGAGTTTTTTTTTTTTTTTTTTTTTTTGTTGCGATTCATTGTAATCGAGTTGAGAAAAATAACAGTTGAGTACAGAGCAGCGGCAATTATATTTGTATTCACAACAGTAGTCACTGCACTGAGTGTGGACGACTACAGAAAATACAATTTAACTGTCAAATATGTCAAACAATAATTGGAAAACCTAAATAAAACTTTTGTTGAGAATTCTTATAGCCTATACTTCGAGCATTTTTTTTTATTATAAAACGAATTATGAGAAAACTTCTTACTTTGTAATTGTTAGTATTCGAAAAATGTTAATACATCACTGTATTTTAAAAAATCACTAAAGCACGAGCATATTTATAAATAGTTAATGGAGCATCTAATCGTAAAATTAAATTTTCGTCCTCGGGAGTTGTTTTTTACCTTATTATGCTATAATTCTTCAAAATAATAAAAAAAAAAATAAAAGAATAAAGGCACTATCGTACAAATAAGTGTATAATTTGCAGTCTGCAATCATTTACCGAAACCATTTAAAAAGCTTTGAAATCAAAGTTTTTTTTCGCGATTAGAAAATATTTTTCCTAACATTTTAGTGGTTTCATATTTAAGCCCGTTTTTTTCTTAAAGTTTGTGAAAACATCTGAAAGCCTCTACCACACTGTTCAAGAGTTATGAACAGAATTGTACTCCAGCAATTTAGGGTTTAAGTGATTTGTTCTTAAATTTTAAAGAAAGTTACGCTTTTATTGCAAATTGAAGTTATTTTGACGATTGAGCGCTTACTTCCATAGTAATAGACACGTTTGTATTTTATCGATTTTTTTTTAAATATTTTTCGCCTCTATAGCCGATGGGTAGTTCACGCGGCTATCATTCACATGATTTCAGGTTCACCCCGCATACCATTATCTGAGCGGTGGTCGCTTTCATGTGTCTGACGAACCATTCGAGTAATCGACAAATGTGATACATGCATGCATGATACATGCTCCTTAAACTGTGACATTCGGAATCATCGTTAAACTTGTAGGCCCCGTTAAGTGAGACTAAAAATAGAAGTTTGTAAGGTCAATGAATGTGAGAAGCTGCCCCATATTCGATTCATGAGATGCAACGGAATTTGATTTATGGGATGAGCACAATTTTCTTCAAATTCAATATAAATTAGACTGACAATTCGACGCTTCATTTTGTTTAATGTAATAGTTATTGTCATTGGACCGACCGCTCGCGAGATATCAATATCTTCACACTGTTGTTTGGATATAAGAAGATGAAGCTTGTTTTCTTAGTGATTTCATGATTTAATTAGTACAAAGTTGTTATAATCGATGTTTTCTGAATGCCAGTTTTGCAAAACAGAATATTAGCCAACGATATATGTAGATTTGGCTGCTCTACCATTCTGTAGGGTTGCCAGGCTCCTTTCATTCCCAAGATAATCCTAAAAGTATTTGGTAAACATTTTGTATACATATATCTGTGGTCACAACCCGTAACAGCCTAACTCGAGTTAGGACACAATTGAGTTATTAGC
>JAHXMU010027106.1:0-15453 GCA_019455685.1 Philornis downsi | reverse complement strand
AGATTGCCAACCGCCAAATTTTTATTTTTTTCTTTGATTTTTTTTTTAAAAACATGGGTCCGTCGAATATGGACAACCCTGTACATTACATTTTGAAAATTCGACAAAAGTATTGAACTGTATTGATCATTCACTTCTAAGCTTATAGAGAAATGTGGAATACTGGAAAGTAGCTAAAGCCATTTTCAGATGTGTTAGGAACTGTATAATTTCAATTGATTGTAAATCAATAAATCGAGTTGAATATATATGTTGATTTTTTACACAATTTTATTAAATACAAAATGAAAAAATCATAGTAAAGGCAATGTTATGTATATTTTGTGTATTTGTTTAATAATATATATATAAAATATAATATATCAATATAATAAAATATATATCAATAAAAAAAAAAATATATCAATAAAATAAATTGATGTTATTGATCAAACAGAACATTTGCAAGATACGCTGAAAACTCCAATTTAAATACGCAGAGAATAAGAAGATTTTGAGCTAATTATTTTTTTATTATTTTTGGTTATGAGCTAATTATATTTGTTAATAAAAAAGGATTTACAAAAAATGTTTCATGTTTGTAAGAAAATGTGAAATAAAATAATAATGCATTCGTTAGAAGAAAGTTTAAGGTAATCATTCTTTAAATTTTCTTTACCAAGGTAGCGAGTGTGTTGTTAATAACATTTACCAAGAAATTATCAGAAATTACCCCCTGTTTTATATGTACTATAAATTCCAACAATTCAGGTAATCGTATGTAAATCTTGCCAAATATCTGTCAAAAATGCGAATTAAAAAAAAACGGTGCAATTTCTTGCACATGAACTTCAAATTGAGTTATTTTGATATTTATAAAGTACGGATTCAAATGTCTTCAAATGTATGTGACTCTAAATAAAGCTAGAAAGTACCTCCAAAGTATAACGTATATTCAAGCCCCTCTTTTTATTAACTAAACGAAAATAATATGATTTTATCTCCAGAGTTTATTTTCACTATATCCTTTCTACTTGTTCCAATTTTTTTTCGCAAAATATAACATTTTTTTCTTTTTGAAATGTCCACTCAGAGAGAACAAAATAAAAAATTCAATTTTAAAAATTGATTTTGGCCAGAAAATCCGGTCATATGAACCACAGATCGATGACACAAATGACATTAGTTTAGTCACAGTTGCAAATTAGGTACGAGACTTCTGTTCACAATTTCGAAAAGATTAAACTAGTTTACGTTTGTACATTTTATTTAGTCTAAAGCCATCTCATATGTTTTAATAAACAGCATTTAGAATTAGCATCTGCTGCAGGCGTTCGTTTACTTAAGAGTTCAAGAAACTTTTCACATAAATTTTAAACTTAAGACGATTTTTGTTTCGCATTTTGGCGTTTGTTTTTCTAAATGATTATTTCATTTCATTATTTATACACAATTGCATTAGTGAAATGCATTGTGGGTTTGGAAAAAGTAAAAACTTGCAATATCTACAATCTGCCGTCCCCACCCACAATAACAAAAGTATCAACAAATTATGGTTTTGATTTTACATTACATTCAATTATACAATTATCATCCCACTTTTATCGATTCTTTCTTGTGAAGAAAATATCAATTTTGCTTCCAAAAATATATGTCAGGTGACTCGAAAATTACCGTTAATTTCCGATATAACTAATTAACTCATTTGCTGCGCTCAAGTCTATCGAATATTTTGTTTAAATTTGATTCGGCGTAAGCCATTAAAGAAATCAGACGTTAACAAAATCCTAAACATAATACAAAGAATAACGATACATAAATACTGTCAAAATACAGGCGGAGAGCTCTTTACAAAATAGATTCTTACAAATGATAAAACAACTCAATGATATATCAATTTGCTATTGCTGTTGGGTTGTAATAAACCAATGTCACTAAATTTCTTATAGATCAACATACCCGATTTGCGGGCAGATTCTATACGATGACCATCGCCCGAGTGATTGTGCACATCTAAAAATGAAAAGGAAATACAAATTTACATATTCAAAATTTTATTATACTGTGGGCAACAGCATACCATTTGTTACATATAAATCGTCACCAATGGTTTTAATACGACTTCGACATTTCTTTGAACGATTGTGTATACACTCCCAGTAGACTTTGTCAGCCATGGGACCAAACCTTTTCAAGTTAGAACGATAAACGAAATCATTGATGGCCAACAAGGTGCCACCCTTTCGGCTGATGATAAAAAGTTGTGGTCCACAATTGCGAACGTGTTGCATGACTGCGAATCAAGAGAAAAGAATAAGAAAAGAAAAGACGAATAAAAATGGAAAACGTGTTAAAAAATAATGCCCAAAATAAGGCTCTTTCATTAAGCATTTCATTGAGCATCGGTGCATACTAGCCAAGATATAGTAGGGTAAAATTAAGTATTTATTTATTGTCCTTCAAAATCTGTTAAAATAAGAATAAAATAGATTGTGTTTAAAACTAGTAACTTTGAGAAATCCACAACTTATTATTGTCATTTAATTATTTCTTCTTTCCCAGTAAGGCCTTTTGTAGACGTTTCTTAATTTTCTCCCTAAATTCGTTGGCGTCTTCAACAGAGGTTGCTGGTTGTGGCAGTGTAACAATGCTGCCAACCTGGGCTGACTCAGCCTGAAATTTCACTGGCTCTTGAGTACTTTCGTTTTCTAACTTTATATCAACAGGATTTTCTGTTGGCAACACATCCATGACAGAAACAAGCGCTGCATCCTCTATGAGCACATTTTCAAATTGACCGGATCCTTCAGCTGGCTCCTCTTTTGCACCAACATCACTCTGGGTCTGTTCAGGCTCTGACTCTTCGCCAGGTGCAAATTTCACCGCAGTTACGCTCTTATCGGTGGCCTGGATGAAATGTACATGTTCGCCACCCAAGGGATAAACACGTTTCTGATCGGTAACCACGCGCACCGTGCACTCTTCCTTGTTCTCTTTGTAGCAACACTGGAATATTGAGTACTTGCCCTTACGGAATGAATAGCGGAAATGGTGACCATTTACCACCAATTTCATTGTGCCCTTTGTGGTCGATGCATATAAAATGGGTTCGCCCGGATTGTTGTTAACCGCTGCCATTATTTTATGTATTATCGGGATATTCCTAGGAGCGCGTCGCGCGTCCTTCCTAGGACGCCCCTTCTGTTTACCTGTTGAGCTGCCTTGTGTGGCAGCGGCGGTGAACGGCACCAGCAAAGAACCACCTTAAAATAAACAAAATATTCGATTTTAGAATAACGAAATGGCAAATGAGTATAAATAACAAGAAATAAAACAACAAAATGGACAATTTTTGAAAAAAAGAGCTTTATTAACAAATTAAATTAAAAAAAATGATAAAAAAAATATAATAACACGTCGCGTCACTGTCAAGAAATTTTCTAACTAGATATGCATTAAAATAGGATTTCGATAATTATCAAAAATCGATATCTGAACTGTTCTGTGACTGTTGACACACACTAGCAGGTCGATCTCACAGACTTGATGTGAACTTAAATCTGCTACAACAATTTGCTAGTGTGTCATACCATTTAAACGAATTTAATCTTACTTTACAGAAATGAGAAATGTTTAGTATGAAAATGTAACTAATATATCCACAAATAGGGTTAGGTCTTTCATGTCGGACTGTTAATGAGGGGGGATGACGCACTAACAGATTGAACTGATAAATTTAATGACATTTGTTGATAAATCAGTCAAATTTTCTTACCAACCATAAGACAATTTTCTCAAATTAAGTTAAATGTGTTAGTTACTAGTTACTATGTCGTTCTCTTAAGTGACACTGATATGAGAGTTACAACATTTTTGCAGATTCGTCGAGGTTTTAGATTGTTTTTGATACTATGCTTATATTACTGCCGAAAACTCAGTTTGTGCACGAAACACCTCGAACCATGACTACTATTATTGAAGTGATTTGTTCAGCGTAGTTAATTCGTTTAAGTTTCTGGTGCTTCTGTTACAATATAATATATACATATATTGTTAATTCTTTACTGTATTTGTTGTGCCGTATTGTAGTTTCAAGACATATTTTAGGAATACTTTCAAACATGGTTTGTTCTAAAATATTGCATAGTGTAGTAGATCCATTACGATCCTTCTTTGTTTAATAAAATCGTGCTATAATAGGATCACTCACTACACGCTATTTAAATCGAACTCAAGGATATCCAATCGATTTTTCAAATTACCAAAATTATTTGCAAATAGGGTAGTTGATTGCACTGATACTGATTGCATTAACCGAGGAAGGTGGCAATACATCAATAAACACTGTCAAAGTCCAGTATGAATAAATACATTTAATAGCTATGTAGAATAACATAATTTCCTATGCTTTCTGAAAGTATCAATTCTAAGACATTCTTTTATACTATGAAAATCTTATGGATTTGATCATATTCAGTATGTTTAAAAGGTATCAACTTATATTGCATTTTCGAATATATCCGTGTGTAAACCTAAAATAAATAGGGCAAACTGGAAAAAAAATATGTAATTTCTTGAAGTCTATTTATGCTGGAAAGCATAATTAAGTATGATTTTCACACATTTTGAGGACAGCGAAATCGAAATCTGTTTTGCGAAAAATAGCATAAGAAGCAATGTTGTGAGCAGTTTTTTAAGGCGGTTCCCTTGGCAGCACTGAATATTTTCACAAAGAAAATAATATTTTGAGGATTTTTTTGGTGAAAAGAAGAAAATTTTTAAGAACGGATTTTAGATGCTTCAGTAAAGAAATTCTCCACACAATTTCTACTCAAAGAGAGCATTTAATTTCTATCCATATAATTATTCTTTGCATTTATTTTACTACCATTTTTTACAACTCTGTCGTCAGAGTTTCTTAGTTACGCCATTTTGATTAATCTATTACAAATTTATAATAGTTTGGATTTTACCTCTAATAATTTTTTATTGTGCGTGCCTCGCGAAAAATCGTGGAAAATAACAAAAAATGCCAAGAATATTCTAATAAAATCAAATAAATCAGTGAAAATATAAAAATTTTAGATGGGCCCTCACATTGCGAATAAAGCGTTGTTAAGCAAATACATGGTTCAACCTTAAAAAGCAAAGTGAAATAATCCAATAGTGTTCTTAATGTCGAAAGGTGGATGAAAAGTGAGAAATGCCCGTTTGTGCGAATGTGTGATGGCAAACGTGAATATAGAATGAAATGGGAAAAACGGATGAATCAAATAAAATCTAATACAAATATTGATGAAGTTCTGAATTAAGTTATTCAAAAGCGGCAAAATATGTGAATTATGTGTCGAAATGTTCCTCAGCTTTCAGGCTAATGCTTAGAGATAGAAATGAAAAAAGTGTGTGCGTTAGGTATGTCGGGGCGCCATGATATGGAATTATGTGAGTGTAGTGTTGTGTGCTTTATTAGAAAAAAATGTAACAGATGTTTCGTAGCACAGTTTGAGAGTCGTTGTTTTGATTCTGTAGTACAGATATGTATAAAAATGTATACAACAACAATGTCAACAGATTCGTATTTTTGTTTACAAAATTCTGCCGATGTTTTGAGGTAAGTTCATATATTTTCAATTATTTAAATAGAGTTGTGTGGAATGTCTGTGTAAGTGCGCGGGGAGATTGTAGTTAGAAAATGTCAAGCAATACAAGGAAAGAAGTATAATCGTTGCTTGATCTGCGACCGCTGTGATTTTATAGAGGCCTACATCAAACGATGGGTTTTGTTAGGTCGGCCGATTTTTTCTTATTAGTGAATAAAACAATATGAGTTGGCTGTTCTTACTCTATATTTTGGTATCTTTGTATAATAAGCTTAGGTCATAACGCTGGACTTTTATGTATTTTACTGGACGAAGCTTAACAAACGGCAAAAAAATCACTGGAGAAAAATCATTTCGAGCGAGAAACCGAGTTGAGTATGCAATTCGCATATATTTAATAATTTTTTCCAACGCAGTGTCTTGGTTGTCCGAGGACACGTACCGCAAATATAAAAATTTTATTAAAGAAAATTCTTAACCGGGAATTTGAAAAAAAAAAAAATTTGAAGTTATACGGCCTAATAACGCCTCAAGTGCTGCAGATATTAGGAGTAGAAGTCGGTGTCATGACTGCATTGGCAGTAGATATAGGCTTATTTTTTCTTATTAAAAAATTTGAGTTTTTTGTGGAAAAGTGGTACGTTATGTGTTATTCGTAACATTGTCTTTAACTAGCCACTGTTCTGCCCACATTTGTGACACCACGGCCATTTTCTGCGTCGATTGAAAGTCTCGCCTTTTGAAAGCATCCATAACATACTGCTAAGCACTGTAAAGATTGAAGTGAACGGGTACTGCTACGCAGGGTAATAAATTTCCCGCTTGTTGGTAGTATTGGTCACGCTTCGCTTGAACTCTGATCCCACTGTTCTGTAGAGATCCCAAGTAGTGATTTCGTTTCGTTTGAACAATTCGTAATACACATGAGCTTCTCTTCTTTCATTTACAACAGTGGACCCATTTTTCATCGCCGTTGACTGTATGATGCAAGAAAACATTTTCAAGTTCAAAATTTCTTCACAACCGTTTTTATTAAACCGAGTTTCTTCCCTTTTGAATCATTCTCAACGGTACTAGGCTATGTGAAATTGCTCGTTGACATGCTCATAATGTAATTGTTCGTTATTCTCGTATATGGCACAAATCTTCCTTCGACAATCATCCCGATTCCTAGTCATTGTGCACTTTCGGTCTTACACTACGTTTCTGGTCTTCAATGTCGAGCTCACGGTTCTTAAACCCCTGAAGTTTCGATCAAGAAATATGTGTTATGCGGACAAAGGACCACTAACATTTCACAATTATGGTGTTGTCCAATCTTACAATATGGTATTTTATATATGGCATTTTCAGACATGCAATCTCTTGGAAAGCGGCAAAGGCTTATTTGCGGTCCAAATAGAATTATCATTCCGACATTGCGGAATGCTTCGAAAGGTGTTAATATCATACCCGATGTGTCTACGTACTCCTTTCGACAGGCACTTCCATAAGCTTTCTAGCAACAATCATGTCGGTCAAAATAGACAGTAATTTCTGGGTAATGGTAAATTATATGATGCAGGTATGGCAGAGCGCAAGACGGGGATTTTGGGATTTCTAATTTATGATGTTTGATCTTAGAATAAAAAGTGGCAGAAATTTTTGTCAGTTCCATACACCGCTCAGAGACAAACTGAAAGCAACATATTGTGCTACGAACTCCGCGACAGGGATCGACATTCGACGCCGATATTCGCCATTTTTACAGATTATATAGTCCACCCTATTTCTAAGAGCTGCCAAATGTGGCATTTGAAACGGAGGTAACCGCGGAGAAAAAAATAAAAATATGTCATTCTCTTCGACCTGTTACTTGGACGTTGTAGAGGCTATTTTATATGTTTTGGGTTGTTAAAAAGGGTTTGCTCGAAATGGCGATTTTTGAACCTGAAGTTCTTTGTCGTGACGCTTTGTTATAAACTGCGCCCAAGACAGGCTTATCTCGCTCAAGTCTCTTTTTTCTTGAGCTTGACATATATTTAAAAAAAAAAAACTAGATAATTCGAGAGCTTCTTTGCGCCCTAAGTTTTGGCCAAATGTGATAAATTGAAAGTGTTTTCGGGGCGATTTGAAGTTTGCTTTCGCACACTAGGAAGCACATAAGATAGACGCATTCTAGCGACGATTTTGAACATCAACTACAATCTAAGTATTTTAATAGAATAAACATTCCAAACAAAACTTCGGGTGTGGCCCAGAAACCCATTTGATATCGCATTTATAAAGAAAAGATAGCATTTGAATCAACTTTTAGGCGGGAATAGCATAGTGAAAATGCCTCGAAAAGACTTAGAGGGAATTTTCATAGCACATTTCTTGCTGGAAAGCTTCTATATATTATTCTGAACGGAAAGTGGGATTTCTATATACATACAGAGAGTCATCTTAAAATTTTCTAAATAAATGAAGTGTCTTCGAAAAAATATTTCATTTTCATTTCATTTTCATTTATTGAACAGTCTTGTAATTTAAAGCCTTTTGGCCAATATTAAACAAATTACAAAATGCATAAAATAAATACTACTTGAATTTGAAAAACAAAATATAACTTAGAATATGAAATTAAATTAACTAGTTACTAATTATCTAATTATTTCCTACCGAAAAGCAGTGATGGGCATATTGCACTAGATTCTTAGTGCACTAAAAATTAAGAAATTAGTGGTAGTGCTATTAAAATTTCACTACCACTAATCATTTAGTGGTAGTGCAAAATCAAATTGCACTACCACTAAACATTTAGTGGTATTTAAAAAAAAACTGCACTACCACTAAATTTTAGTGCTATTTAAAAAAAAATTGCACTACCAATAAATTTTAGTGGTATTTAAAAAAAAATTGCACTATTTAGTGGCAGTGGAAAATAATCAATGAAAACCTGAAAAAGTTTAGTTTTCTATATTAAAATGCTTCATTGTTAAAAAAATTGCTACACTTTGATTATTTTCCAATGCCACTAAATAGTGCAATTTTTTTTTAAATACCACTAAAATTTATGGGTTGTGCAATTTTTTTTAAATAACACTAAATGTTTAGTGGTAGTGCAATTTTTTTTAAATACCACTAAATGTTTAGTGGTAGTGCAATTTGATTTTACACTACCACTAACTATTTGGTGGTAGTGGAATTTAAATTGCACTACCACTATGTGTTTATTGGAAACTTTGTTGTAAGATTTAATCGCCGAAGGCAATTTTCTTTAAGGAATGCGTTGGGGATCTGTAAATAGAAAATGTTCACCAGACATATTGAATATATAAAAAGTACGTTTCAATGGATTTCTGCAGGATAAGATAAATTATTTGTAATTGTAAGCTATTAAGCTCGGCGTAGTAGGTGAGTGATAAGCATTTTGTCATCACTTTGCTTGAGAAGCCAGGTTTTTTTTAATCAAGCTTTCAATTAGAGGTTGATAAAAAAAGAAAATTACAGCTCCAACAAGCGCTCAGTTAAGAAAGAAGCAGCATACTTTCACTCGGAGCAAACCAAGCAACGAGCGTAAGGAAACCCCAAATTGACGGACATGACTGCATATATAGGGTTATCCATTTAGTGGTTTCAAAACCGCTGTTCTTGCAGGGCTGTCAGCCGTTAGATACCTGTCATCTAAAGTGTTATTTATTTAATGAAACGTCTGCAATTTACGAGTGTGAATCATCTAACAACCGAAGAACGCGTAAAAATAGTTAAAACTCATTACAAAAATGGTGATTCAAATGTGATTCAACAAAGCAGACTTTGGCTTTTTGCATGAGAACTTTCCAGAAAATATCATTTCACGTTTTGACGACGACAGTTGGCCCCTGTGATCATGAAATTTGACGCCACTAGACCCTTTTTTATGGGGCTACGTGTATAATCCCCAAAAGTACCACCCGAAAAATGCGAAAAAATGTTGGAAAACTACATCAAAAGGATCCACTGCCGCAACCAATCCAGAGGCTCTCATTTCAATGACATGGTCTCTTATAATGGCGAAGTCCAAGCATTATAATTCAATAAAAGTTTTATTTAACTTTACTTTTGAAACCGAAAAATGTATAACCCTGTATTTTGCTTTTATGAAATACGCTTTGAAGCGCATTTAGACAAGTAAACGGCATTCCACTGCTTTTAACATAGTTTATATTTATAAATTATTTCTTACATTGTTTAATTTTAACTTATTTCTTAAGATTGGACAACTTTAAAAGTTATCGATACGGAATTGTGGGTTATTATCTTATTTTTATTAATTTCACCGTAGGATGGGTGGTAAATACATTTTGTATTTTCGTTTGCAACAGCTGCAAATACTCAGCATTAACAAATAAAATTGAATGTAGTACTGGAGGCTAAGTTAACCTAGAATCTAAGGATGCTTACCTGTCCCCTTGTCTATTAAAATCACCATATTCTCTACAGCGTGGAAAGCTAGGTTTGGAATTTAGCAGGTTGGGTTCCAACCCAAAAAATGGTACACTTTTAAAATTTTTCAAAGAGAGTTTCCATCAATTAATTAAAACTGTATAGATACTAGTACATGAAAAGCCACACTAACTCTCAATTTTTAAGAGCATACCAACTGTGGGCGTAGTTATAGAAAAATACCAAGAAATTTTAATCTTTGGTACAAAAAATGGACGAAGCCGACAAGTTTTTGTTAGGAAGTAGAATTTTTGAAAAACCAACTTTCTGACATTGATCTTCTAATTGACTGTAGACAGCAGATGTCATATATATGCATTAAATGAATCCAATGTTAAAGTACATTTAGAATTATTTTAATTTTTGTAACATTTTTTCCTTTAGTTCTCCAGATTATAAGTGGAGCTCCGTGATACTTTGTAGACGTGGAAGAAAAGAAATTGTAGGCAAAGGCGCAATTGCGGGCAAACTTACCGAAAAACGCTAATTAAAACATTTTTTACGTATGAGAACAGCTAGTTTTTGAGACGACCACATGTCTGACGATCACTGTGTTTGTCCAGCGTGGAAGAAATAGGAAATGGACCATAATAGGAAAAAGCCACATCGAGGAAGACGAAACCTTTTTTCTGGATTTCTGCTCAAGTTTATTTGTTTATTAAAGGTAATGAACATCGACTTCCGTCATAAGGCAAAACGCCTACTATTTCTGCAAGAAATAGAAACTTTAGGCGGACTATCTCAAAAGCAGTTTGCAAAAATCTTCTTAATAAAGATAGAGGTGTGTCAAAAACCTAAAATTCGGCATTGTCTGAAAGTTAATCCAAATTTCAATCCTTACGTTCCATAGTCTCGTCTTTGAACTAATATAGGACTAAGTTTTCTATAATACAAATTGTTTAAAATATGTTAGGACATTCTCAGATGATATTACAAAAAATAGCTGATGACATCTATGCGGGATACTGATCTAGATACACGTCGTTAAATACACATACTTAGTTTGGAAGATCAGCCGGAAGAGACCGGCTTTGGTGTCCACAATAGACCGATGGATGCAATACGTAGTAGCAATACGATGGTGACATTTTTGAATCCTAGGATCACTAGCCAGAAATGATGGTTAATTTTTAAAAGTCTGCGAAGGGAATCAGATACAAACAAAGTGATGCCATTGAATTAGAGGACCGACAGAAGCCTGATAAAAAGATACAAAAAATAAAATTTTTTCTTCAGACCTATCTTTTAGCCAAAGTGCACAAAAAGTGCAAAGGAAATTAATTCCGCAAAAATTTAATATCTGTCTTTGGCACAAACTCTTTGAGAAGTGTCACAACTACATAATAAAGCCACTGAGACGTCGTATTATAGCTTGCTTTTTTTGCATACAACTTTCACGCTAATGCTGCCGTCCTTCCTGTAGGGTTTCTTGCATTTTTTAGGAAATTTTTGGAATGCTGGATGGCCTCCACTTTATTATACAGTTTTTCTTTTTCAAAAATAATATAAAATAAAACACACATTACGTAATAATTTCGAAGATACCCTTATTTTACTATAAATAAAATAACATTTAAATGACTGCCTCTGGATTTGTTGCAACAGTGGGTCTTTTTTAAGCAGTTTTTCGGGCTTTATCTCGGCGATAACTTGACGAATGCTGATGTTCAAATGATCCAACGTGATTTTGGTGGGCAATTGACGTAGCAAAAACGTGCTAATGAAATCAAACCGGTCGTGTTGTGTGGCTCGTGGCACTACATTGTTGAAACCACATGTTGTCCAGTTCATAATCTTCAATTGCAGGCCAACAAAATCTGTTATCATGCGGCCATAGCGCTCTGAATTGAAATTCTGATTATCTGCCGCACTTTCACTAACAGGAACGAAATTTTCGGCAGTGCGTACATTGCGATGTTGCACAGGCCTGACCACGTCTGTAACGCTTCCAGTCCCTTCAAATTTCTTTATAATCCTGCCAATTTCTTTATCAGTATGTCGATTATGATGAATATAACCACATCCTAATGCACAGAAGTTACCCACGTTTGAATCGTCACTTTTGTAGTAGGTTTTAATTATTTTTACGCGTTTTTCGGTTGTTAAACGATCCGTAGTCGTAAGTTAAAAACCTTCCACTAAATAAATAACATCTCGGTTGGCAGATATTTAACAGCTGACAGCTTTGCCAGGCCTAGCGGTTTTGAAAGCATTAAATGGATAATCCTGTACAAGAAGATATGTTATCGGAATCACCCTTTCCATAATTAAACATCGGAATTTAGATTTTTGTTTTCGAAACTTTTATACTTCTGTCGCTGTACATTTTTTTAACGTCGGCCTTATTATTTTCCAATTTTATCCTGTTTTCTGAGGTTGTGAATTTTTTTTTATGTGCAAAGCGGCAAGTATCGTCTGTCTGAATAAAGTTGGACGACTTCAGCACTTTTGTTGCCACCCCTCTTCCCTTTGAGTTGTTGTTCATGCAAAATCCCATGATATGGTTTGCCGATAATAGGGCGTGCATTTTTTTAAATGATATATAAATGTTAGAAAGATACAACGCATTAGCTAAGCAGCTGACCCTTTTTTGGAGGAGATCTTTTTAAAATTCAGGCGGAAATCTTTTTATACGAAGTTCGCCAACACGGAAACTAGGAATATATATTTGCAAGGCTTACTGGTTCTCCTTAGGGCCACAAAGGACTTTTTTTTAAAACATTTTTTACCATTCTGTCTCAATTTATACAATTTATAATTTTACATATACTTAATAGTGCATCCACGGCTTCTCAACGTCGCAGAGACATGTGGCAGTGGAGAAAATTTTTTAATTTAATTTAATTAATTTAATTTTACAGAGTAGTATATGAAGGTACAAAATTTTGAATAGTTGAATGCATATTTGTAGAATTGTTTTGAAGAAACGAAAAAATTTTAATTGGTACTTGCTATTTGCCCCATGGAGACCTCAGTAGTGCGCTTGAAGCTGAGGTGTCAGATTTGCTTATACGTTACAACAACATAATACTAATGGGAGATTTTAATAATAATTCGTTTGACGTTTCGAAAGCCAACAATCTCAGACTTATATGTGACGGACTTGGAGTTTCCATTAGACATAATTCTTCCACTTCACATTACGATGTTTATCATCAATCGTCTTCGTTAATTGATTAATTTTTGGTCTCATCTCCTAAACGTATTGAAGCTTCTGGTCAACTCATATGCCCAAACATTTCGAAACATGCATTTATATATATTTCGATTAAAAGTGCAGTGCAGCGCAATGAGCTCTTCTATAATTTTTATGATTACAATAGTATTTCTTCTGAAGTAGTGTGTGAAAAGGTTTTATCTACGGATTTTACTACGATTTTTAGCAAGTTCCATGTTGATGATCAGTTAAGTATACTTACGAGTGGTTTAAATTCAATTCACACGTTTTTCCCAAAAAAACTAAAAGGATACAACGTTGCTTGGATAATTACCTAAATTCTCCTTTAATTCGTTACCATCAATCGCTGACTGACTTAGCATATGCGGCCTTCCTCAACGACAGAAGCGAACAAAATAGGAACATTTACTGTAGAGCGAGAAATCGTAATAAAGCCATTAAGAGAAGGGTAAAGCGCGAGGCACATTCGAGACTATTTCCTAATTGTTTATATATAAAATGTTTATGGAACGTAATTCGTGGTAAAGGACTAGTTGATAATAGTAAGAGAAATTTAAATTCTGACAATTTGTACGACGCTGACGACTTGGATAACTTTTCTGTGAGCAACCAGCTTGACGTAATTGGTGATCAAAATAATTTCTTGCCATTTTCATGTAATGATCGAGCATTCTCCTTTCGCTGTATTGATTCCTATTCTTTAAAATTTCTTAAGGTTGTTTTTCCCCAAACAAAACAAGGTGGACAGCAAATTATCTGACGGCAATATCAAAGAAAAAAGGGCTCAAGCGGATAATTATAGACGAGGAATATCATTGAAATACGCAGGAAGTCTCATCTTGTAAGTGTTTTGGGATGAAGAAAAAAGGTGTTTAATGTGTTTGGAAGTTTGTTAAACTGCCTGGCTACTCTTACTTGAAAGGATCTGCTCATATAATATTTTGTGTAATGAATAGTCAATTGATTAGTGCGAATTGATCGAGTAAAGTTAAGTAATTCCGCAAGAAACATCGGTGATTGATTTTTAATTACAATTTAACTAAGAAATAAAAAAAAAAAGCAACGAACGAATAACTACAAAACTAGGAAAATAACATCCTAGAAATTGGAGCGCAAACGGAGACACGTGCACAATTTGACGAAGACAAAACAGATAACGTATAGCGCGATTGAAGGACAACTGGATTTTCGTTATATTGCTGTTAACTGTACCGGCATATATTTCGATACAATAATTAAACCATGTACTAGTTTTCGTTTAACATGAAGCAGAATTATTAAATCGGAAATATATAACCGCTGAAGAGTCATATTCACGCCCAAAACTACTCTAGTATGCAAATTAAATGACAGCTCATCGCCAATTATAACGCCCAAACATTCAATATTGCGCACAAATTCAATAACTACCTAACATTGCTTTTGTCTTAGACAGATTCACTATAAGGGTCCCGGTGGTCTAGAGCTCCAAAATTTAGGGTATTTTCAGGATTTTTTTTTTTTTTTTTGGAATAAAATAAATGAAAAACGAAATTTAATTTTTTTATAATTTCTTTTACATACAAAAACGAAATTGTTTTTTTTTTTAATTTTATTGATTAGACCTGGATGGTGTTGTCCATTTTGGCTCTTCTATTTATCTGACACATAAAAACCGAAAAAATTTTTAATAAGTATGACTGTAGCTATGTCCTGTACTAGAATAAAAAAAATGACAAAATGGCGCGGTTTTGAATTTCACACTCTAAAAATCTGATTTTTTTCAGTTTTTCAATCAAAAAATACAAAATAATTGAAATAATATGATTCTAGTACGGGCGATAACTATTTATGTTGTGAACAACATATTGAAATTTCAGACGATTCGGTTGAATATTTTTTTTTTTTTGACAACACCAGGCCGAAAAAAGTAGTTTTGAGATAATTGAGCTTAAAGTTGTGAGAGTGAATATCTTCAAAAATTTCGGAAATTTTTAATACTTACAGTAAATCAGCGATTCTAGCACCATACAGAACTCCTTCTGTTTCTTCGTACTCCAATGATGTTTTATAACTCTGATTTTTCCGCACTGTTCGAGCTTCTTTTGAGTCATCAGTATTTCGACGGTTGGCTGTATATACTCGTGCGAGTTGCTCCGCTTGTGGTCCGATGGTGATACCCATGAAATCCACAATTTTCAAAACAGCGGCGATTCCTTCATTAAATGTGCAGGCAGAAATGTAAGCTGCAATATCAATTATTTTTTT
>JAHXMU010027103.1:0-29433 GCA_019455685.1 Philornis downsi | reverse complement strand
TGTCGCCTTACAAATATTCAATTTCAAATATTCAATATTTCAATTTGATAAAATTAATACTGTTTTCAAATAAAGCATTTTACATGTGTAAAGTTATCCATTTTCGGTTTCGAAAGTACAGTTAAATAAAATAAATAAAATACACATATAACTATAATTTCGAAGAAACTTTTATTACCATAAAGCGACAATTTTGCTTATTGACGTAACTGCCGAGTGAGAAATGTGTTTCTTCGTAGAAGACAATTTTGTTCGATTTGAATCACCACGTTTGAATGGCCACTTTTGTAGTAGGTTTTAAGTACTTTTATGCGTACTTTGGTTGTTAAACAATCCATATTTTCATGTGGCAAACTTTTCACTAAATAAATAACACTTCAGATGACAGGTATTTAGCAACTGACAGCCTTGTACATGCCTTGTACATACAAACCATTGTACATACAAACCCTATATATACATATACATACAGCTGATTGCCTAGCCAGACTGGCGGGTTTTCAGCCATTAAATGGAAAACCCTATACATACCTTTCTTCTTCGTTGCGACCAAGTTTGGCGCATACAGCAAAACTTTAGTAGTAGTTAAATTGTAAGTCGACTTACACCATTAACTGTTGTTGTTTTGTTTATCATGGTTTTTTGTTTTGTCAGCTCTAAAAAAACGAAACAGATTTAATTCAATTCTCGTGCTTTTAACACATTTCCAGCAGATTTTTTTTTTGTTTTTTTTTTTTGTTTTTCGCTTTGTTGATCACATTGTTTTATTCCACATGTCTGCATGTAGGTGATGTTAAACGCCGACAGTATTTGGTTCTTCCTATTCCCAGTCGCTAACACAAATATCGTAGCAGTAAGGCCAAAGACACCTGAAGAATTCCAAAATGATTCTGAAAGCAGTACATGGATATCAGCTATTATTACGTTTACTTGGGTACGTGTATGTTCAGTCTTTGTTCAGATGTACTCACATATTTTCCCCCCAATTTGAATCACAGTTAACAATTCAACCTCCCTCCACCCCAATGATAAGACTTGTGATGATGATTGCTGTCATGTATTTATTCTCACTTGATGTAGGGTGGTACGAGTAAAAGGTGGCGGCAACGGATCTACTATTATTACTCCTTGGAATATTTATATACATATATTTCGTATTTTTATGCCTCTTTATTTGTGGCTTAGATTTGCGTGAAACACGCAACACGACCATCATCATCGAATATTTTCTTCGGCCGGAAATGAAAATGATGAGTTGGAATTAAGTTGTATGCTAACTTAAGTGTGAATGGAAAGCAAAGTCCGAATAGGAAGTAATCCTAGGAGTAGGAAAAGACAAAAAAGAAGTAGAATTCACAAACGAGAAAAAAGAAATGAGAGCCCATAAAACATTGAAAATTTCTACAGTGGGGAGACAAAAGAACTGACAACAGATACATTAATCAAGAAATAAATTGGGAGGGCAGCATGGCCATATTTAAAACAACAGCAACAAAGAAAAAAAAAAAACGCAAATCACTGTCAATTTACAAATTGGCCTCGATTTGCATGATTTTGATGGAATCCAAGTCATAGATAATATCAAGGAAATTAATCGAGTGAAAAGTTGCAAAATCAGACAGACACATTTTATTATAAGTAATTCTCATCCGGACAGATCAATAACAACAGCCTTCTTGGGGGATTCTTTTGTAAATTGTGGAAATATATGTAGCGCGATGTAAATACATACTAAAGAAAAGCTAAGAACGAATGGGTAGTGGTTGGAGTTGAAAGGTACTAGTTGACGCCAATGGTGGAAGATCAATTTTTCATCTCCAAAAATACAAATTTTTAACACCCGAGATTTTGGCAAACGGGCAGCAGCCAGAATATTCTTTCGCATGGAGGTTTTATTTAAAGAAAATGTAACTGATAGACCTAAAATGTTTATTATTAATTTTTTTTTTTTCTTGTAAACGACCTAATTTCATTTCATCACATTTGTTTTTATGTTTTCAAAATCTCTATCTACTAGTTTTTCTCAGTAACTCGGACAACTTAGTTGAGCAATCTTATGATGTACTGAAATTACTTAACTCTATTCTCTTTCTAAAATTTGATTACTTAATAGCAAAGTGTAGAAAAGTACGAGTTTTGAAACATTTGATGATATTTTTGTTTTCAAGCCATAAAATACGAGTTTCGAAACCCTTGAAGATATTTGTTGTAAGTAATTTAATTTTGTGCGTACAAAACCATTAAGTCAGAGCATCTTAATCTCACTTAATATGTTCGCCTTTTATTTAATTAAATTCCAACTATCAATATATAGAATTATTGCAAGGCGACGTCTACAACGGGCTACGCGATGAATATGAAGATCATGATAAAACGGTGGAAAAGAGGTAGTTTGTATATACTTAGACTAAACGACGACCACGCCTGTACCCTCTCACCTTCTTAGATACTTCCACCTGAAGGAAAGACCAAAGATGTAAGACATAGAAGGAAGCGTTTAAACACGTGTGTTTCACGACTTTTTAGCTCGATTAAGTGATATTCGTATGTCTGGATTGATTGCTAGGTGACTGGTGGAAACTATGGATCTGTAATGAGTCTAAATTTTTATAAAAGTTCTTAAAACTTGACACAGTCTAATATTTTACCAAATCGCAGCCGGGATTTTAAACGGCTTGTAAGTGTCAATAATTAAAATAGTAGTCTAAGCACCTTTTAATACGTTTCGAGATATTTAAAGGTTTGCGTTTTAATGAATTTCACATATTTTTTTGCACTAAACAAGAAAGTTTTTTTTTTTTTTTAAATTTGTTGTTGTTTGTGCTAAAAGTAAGAGGTTATCCATTTTGTGGTTTCCACACCGCAAGTCTGGCAAGGTTGTTAGTTGCTAAAAATAGTTAAAACCTCCTGCAAAAGCGGTGATTCAATCGTACACTTTCAATCGAACAAAATTTGCTTCTGCTTTGAAACTCATTTCTCACTCGGTGTTTACGTCAACAAGCGAAATTGTTGCATAAGGGGGCTCTGGAAACCCATAATTAATTGTGGAAAACTCATTTCATATGGAAAAAGAGACTGTTTGGTGCGCAATACCGTCTGAAGGTGTCATTGGGCTTTTTTGAAAATGACGCTGGATAAACCTCAAAAGAACCTACTGCTGCAGCCAATCCAGAGCTACATAATGGCAAGGTCCAAGCATTGTAATGAAATAAAAGTTTCGCCGAAATCATGGCTTTATGTGTGTTTACTGTACTTTTGAAACCGAAAAATGGAAAATCCTTTATTATAAAGTAACACAACGAATAGAAATTCGTGTTAGTGCAGACGACAAATGAGGAATTACAGGGGGAAAAAATTGATTTCGGTAATTTGGTCAGTTTGTGTAAGAGGTGCTAACAGATGTTAGTCGGTATAGCACAATTTATGTTCTTTCTCTATGATTAATTTGCAAAATATTAAGCTGTGGCAAGTTTTAAGTAGTTTTGTAGAGATTTATCAACTGTTATCGTGTATACCAGCCAAACAGGGACGTCGGTCAATCAGTTTAAAAAGCCATGAAACATAAATTGGTCAAAACCATACCTGGTTCTTTAGACGGTTGCTTTTGGGTGTCCATTTACTTGGCTATGACTCGGTATAGCGTTCACCACACGTATGTTTCAGAGGGTGTGACCTTAACCCGTCTAGTAGGAAAAAATATCACCATACAAAGAGTTAACGTGCATTAAGAAAACAAGTCAATTCGCAGTATTTTTTCAACAATTTCACAGTTTTGAAAAAGTTTGAAAAGGTTAGCTGATTGTTGCAGGAAACAGTTATTCCTATTCATATACTTTTTAATTATTGAGGAGGCTATTTTAGCTTTATTGCAAGAGAAATTTCCAGAAAGCGTAATTTCACGTTTTGGTGGCCTCAATTGTCCCCCAAGATTATGCGATTTGATACCGTTTGACTTTTCCTTTGTAAATTTACGTCAAAGTTATCTCCGAGAAACCGTTCGAAATGTGAGAAAAAGAGGTCGAAAACTACCTCAAAAGGAAACTCTGCTGCAACAAATTCAGAGGCTATCTTTCAAATGATTTTGTGTTTCGTCCATAAGGGCAAGGTCCAAGCATTATAATACAATAAAAGTTTCATCACACTCATAGCTTTATGTGTGCTTTATTTATGAATAACCCGTCGTAACCGTTCCACCATGTGAAGTTATAATTATACAACTCTAGTCTTGTGTAATAACGAATATAAGACAGATACATAAAATACCGATGCGATCATGGCTAAATTAAGATACCAGCTTTTTTTCTGGAATTGGCTAATATATTTATAGGTCAACATACTTATTTATACGTCCTGTATTCTATTTACAAGAATACGAGGAGGGGCAGGTAGAGAGGCGTTGCTTAATCACCGTCGGTATAAAAGTCGTTCGTCTAACAGCAGCACTAACTTAACATACCCTGAACCACATGTGGTGTAACGTATAAAAATCATGAAATAACACGGCTTTAGGTTAAAATTATGAATGAACCATAAAAAACCACCTTATTCAAACAGAGCCCTTGTTCTGCCCCATGGCTGTTGTATATACGATATAGCACACCTATTCCAATCTTCTGTTTTCACTTTTGTTGAACTACTTGAAAACAGCTTTGGTTCATTGTATAAACAGTTTGATATTCGTTTGTGACCTTAAGTCTTATTTATTAACCATAAAAAAAGCGCTATTAATGCACACTTACATAGTGAATTTATTTATTTTTTATGCATTATAATATGTTCACATTTAAATCATTTGTTATTAGAAAAAAAAATGTTTTACATTTCTTCAAATCGCATTGTTTTTATTCATGTTTAACATTTTATTACGCGGCGCAGTGTCTTTTAAGCACCTCAACTGGTTTAAAAGGCAACTCTTTTTTTCTTTCGTTAGTGCCGTTAATGAGGCAGATTTCTTAAGAAATCTCACGAAATTAATTTCAAGTATATAAATTTTGCCTTCCCATAGAGTGTTTTTAAAGGCAGCTAAAAAGAAACGAAATGAAAAATTTGCTTAAAGCCCTTTTAAGTGTAATAAATAAGAGCGGAAAGAATTTTTTGATGTATGATTTAAAAACAAACACAAGACATTTGTTTTGCAATTAATTAATTTTTATGTTGCCATTATGACTTTATGTTCAACAACATTCAAAAGAACATTTCATTTCCTCTTTCTCTACCTCAATGTCGCGTTCTCAGTCGTCTTGAAGATTTACTAAGTGTGCAATGCAAGCATCCAAAGAGAAAAGTTGCCCGCTGCCGCTTTTGGTTAAGTAGGGGAGGGCGTAATGCGGGCAACAATGAAAATGAGCTGGAAATGCTTAATCCCACGCAGTTTTAGCTTTAACACAGGCATCACGCTTCTCGATGTGACGGCAAAAGACCGACTGACGGCCAAAGAAATAATTCTGCATCGGTGGAAAAATCAACTCCTTTCACTCGCTCGCTCACTCATTCCGCCTAACATAGCCACGCACACGTGTTGCCATTTGCCATATTTCGTTCCATTCAAGATTGTTTAAACTGGATATACAGCGCTCCCAAAAAGTGAGCGGTTTTTCAAGGCGAATGCATTGTATTTATAAATTTCAAATAACTAACAGGATTCCATTTCCCGGACACGGCTAAAGAGAGTAATATATATTCCATGCCCAAACGCCTTGTCCGATTTTATTGAAATTTCCTGCAACGTATAAGAAGGATATAGGAGTATATATATGCATATCCCTGTGCCAAAATGGCACAAAAGGAGCTCGGCAGTGCATTTGAATGAAAACCCTGGGAGATATTTATAATTTCACGAGAACATTTTGAAAATACGAAGTTTAAATTGGAGGCTCTCGATAATTCACATAAGGCTTAAAATGTGAAACGAGATATGAAATCACTGCTCTGCAAACTCATCCAGTGCGCCTTGGAAAGGAATACAAAAGGCTCTAGAGAAGGGTGTGATCTTCTAATTCTTGGCAAATAGAATGCCATTAGAGGTGCAGATACCACTACTCAAAATTCTAGTGCAATATTCCGATACGTTATTTTCAATGTGGTCCTACTATATTGAAAAGAATTCATACTCATCTTAAAATTCAAATCAAATATTTTGAGCTTTATCTGCTTACAAAGTCATTAGAGTGGAAACGTTACTCTTTAAACGCCCCACATAGAGAAGAATAATTCCAAGCGTTTCATTCATCTGTTTTCGTTCATCAATCAATGTGATTGATTTGCTTAACACCTAACAATCACTGCGTTTTAATACGATTGATCACATCAATGCTGACATAAAATTTATTGAGCAAACTATTCATATGGTATGGACTCTCTCCGTTAATGGCAATGAGACTATATCACTTTCGGAATATGTTTCACTTGTAGTGTCAAATATGACGCGATGGTTAGTAAACACGACTATTGTTCGCATGATCCCGGGTTCAATCCCACATACAGTCAGCTATCATTATTTGAGCTACGGTTGTCTCAATGTCTTTTACTAAAACTTCTAGTAATCGAGTAAAGGACAAATCGAATAAATGTTTTTCAAATTGTGACTGTCGAAATCGTCATTAAACTATAGATCCCGTTGAGTTAGTCCAAAAATAGAATGCGTGTAAGCTAAATGAATGTGGGAAGCTCTGCCATAATGCATTCAAGGAATTGCAAGGGAATTTGTATAGTTTCTATCGAAGACTGCCAGAATAGGTTCGTCCGCTGGCGTGATAGAGTGGAAATTCAAGCTATGCATAAATGTTAGATTTATCTTCATTGGGAAGAGGTTTCTCATTAAATCGCTCCCTAATCCTATGACAGCACTCGTTTGTTAACAATTTTCTTCCCATTATCTTAAAGTTATAGTTGTTAATGAAACAAATGATTTTTTTGTCCTCGAATATCTTTAGACCTACTTTTCAATGATTGCACCAAATTTCGCTATTAAACATAAGATTTTTGTTGGATATGATATCAGTGGTGTTTACTGCTGATTTTTCCCATAACCATCATAGCAGTATGTTGAAGAGATTGCAAGATAGCTGTCCTTTCTAAAATTTCGTTCGGAATGAAGAGGCTCACAAAAACGTTCACCCATCTTTCTATACTAAAGAGTTCGCCTTGGTCAGTCGAGACTCAGAACGATTACTAGGTTGGTATACAAAATGGATTTTAAGTAATAGAAAGAAAATTCGACTTATTCACTTTCTTATTTCATCTTTTACCAGACGGATGCCCGAGAACATTACCAGGGATTACTTTTTCGGAGCTCGGAATCTCCGAGATAGTTGAGAAATTCTGCAGTGTTCTAGTTGTTTCCAGAAGAATAACTCTCAGTTAGCCTACATTAGAACTTACCCCACTCTATTTACTGATCTTTATGTTGAGTGAATATCAAGTATCGGAGTTGTAGAGATAAAAATAGGTTATTTCAAGTGAAAAGGAGAACTATTAAGAGCGAAAATAAGTTTCCGTCGATTTATGTCAGAAATCGGCCATTATGTGCTATTCGAAATATTATCCATCGCTAGCCACGCGTCGATAGAAAGTTTTCTTTGTTTTGAGGTAGTTCAGAAATGGATCTAATTTTTGATTTCCTCACATCGATCACAGCAAGTAATAATCCGAGGGACTAAGTCTAGCGAACAAACGGTACAGTTTCCCTACTGGGGATTCTAAGTCTTTATGAAACATTGTCTTGGCATAGAAACTAATAGTATTTGACTAGTAGAGGGCGTATTTTTCAATGGATGCTTGGCCAATCTCATCGATTGTGTTCAATAAAGAGCATCAGCAACAATAAGTTTATCCGGCCAAATACACAACATATGTTTTTTCCATGAATACGAGGTGTGTTCAAAAAATAAGGCAAATTTTCAAATTTCGCGGGTTACGTACATTGAAAACCTTGTACCTCTTGTAAAAATGTTTTGACTCAGAGTACTCTCACCATATGCCACTGTCAACATGTCAAGTGTTTTTGAGCACTTAATTTCATTTTTTACACAAAATTTGATGCAACTTCTTTAATTATTTTTTTTCGATAGCTGGAAATTGCCGTACAAGCAAAGCACTTGTCTTATTTATGCCTCTCACAAACAAACTAAACTTGCTATATGGATAAAACCATCAATATATCTTTGAGACGAGTGTACCAACATAAAAAAGAACTGATAATCGAAAGTCGAATATACGTAGCACACGAAATTTGAAAATTCTCCTTATTTTTTGAACACACTTCGTATTTGGTATAATAATAATTTTCTCCTCTTTGCGTTAGCTCTGTGGCTCTATTTTCCGACGACTATAACAAATTCCCCTGCATTCCCTTAATCAGATATGGGAGAGTTCTTCACATCCAAGCGTTTATGCCTGACAAGTTGCGTTTTAGATGAGTAAAATCGACGTTTTACACTTCTGGGCATTCGTTCATACGAAACCCAGTTTCTTTTCTTTTTAATTATTTATCAACGACTTCAAACGATGTGCAATTCCTTGATAGGTCACTCCTAATGTAATTAAAAACGTAAATTAAAATTATGGCCATTCTGTAGTTTTTCCTAGTTGGCGACTGGAATAGTCATCCTTATCTATTATACGCCGCCTGCTTAAAATAATTCCAAGCGCTTTGCTCTTCTGCGCTTCTCCTCCAATTTGTCACACCAAGCTTGGGCAGTATTTCAAAAACCTGGTCCTTCCCCTTCTGCACCGTCCACAGAGTTCGTTGTCGAAAATTTTCCATGCCGGAGCATTTGAGTCCATCCGCACAACATGACCCAGCCAACGCAATCGCTGTATAGTAATGCGTTTGACCACGTTGATGTCGGCATATAACTCATACAGCTCTTTGTTCTTGCGATGCTGATACTCTTCGTCAACGATGACGGATCCATATATTTTCCGGAGTATTTGGTAGTTATTTGGCTTAAATTTTGGGGCTTTTACGCGGAATGAATGCAATGCTGGTACAAAACCGATAATGCAAGGTGTCTGTCAGGAAGGAATACTACTTTGTTTTGGTAAAAATTAGTCTTGATAGTTCATATTTAGCAGTCGTGAAATAGAGACGTGGCAAATTTATTATGGAAAAATATTCGATAAACCAACGTGTTTTAATCGCTAACACATTTTATCAAAATCTATCATTGATTACTGTGACGATGAGAAAGTTACGTGAAATTTTTGAGAGAAACAACGTGCCAACAAGACGCACTATTTATTGTGTAGTGAATGATTTCGAATGATTTGTTGGAAATTAATGAAATACCGCGTGAAATGTGTGAGAATGTAATGAAAAATGTGCTCAAAAGGGCTCGCATTTGTGAGGCTAACAGAGACAGACATGTATTTGATATTGCATTCCATACTTAATTGCCGACATTAAATAAAACATTTATCAATATAAGATTCGTTCTCTTCCATTTAATGAAAAATTATAAACAAACAAAGTAGTATACCATCCCGATGGACACCCTGTATTACGCGGTTAAACTGCTGCCAGACGTTTAATGTTGCAATATGACGTTTTAATTTATTGGTAGGGCTGTCTTTTGTAAAACTACTGAGACTTATTAATACTCTTAGTATAAACCTTTAAAATGTGTATACCTTTATCTGGAGGAATATAGGCAGTCTACAACTACCCCTCTATTTCAGGCTACTCCTCATAATAACTTGCACACAAATTGCCAGATTTTCCGGAATTCAATTTCTTCCATGTGTCTTTTCATCCGTAAATTGCAGCAATCAGAATTTTTGTTCATTGCATTGTTTCGTAATTCCAGGTAAAATTCTCTAAAGTGGAACGATTAACCCCACACCTTGCATCCATACATTTTTGAGTTCATATATTCTTATTGGTTGCACTAAATTTGGTCAAATTTGGCACATTTTAAGCGTTTCCCAAAGTAAGGTCACAGTATGGAAACAGAGTACATTGAGACACCTATCCTGTTACCTCCCATACAAACTGACTGATTTTTCGAAACTCAATCAATCGATTTCTACTTAGTCGCCTGTGGTAGTCTAGATTACTATACAGTACGTTGTTCTACAATTCGGACAAAAATGGATCAAGTAACCAAGCCCGATCTTGTTGGTTCCATACAAATGGCCAATTCAATTTGTACATTCTTATCTCCATATCTTCCATTCGGTTATATCAAATTCGATCAAATTTTCCGAATATTATGCTTTTAGTAATTAAAGTAATGAGAGTGAAAATGGGCGACGTTGCCACGACTAATCTGGGACCTTCTATACAAATTGCTCAATTTGTAGAATTTTCATCCTTCATTGCAATCGCTTATCTGTAACATGAAGTTGCATAAATTCTCTAAAGTTATATTGCTTTATAATACTGGGTAAAATTTGAAAAATCGACGGACCGGCAATCTCCCCCTGATGAGGTACCGTACAAATTAACTTATTTAGCTCATCTATTCCCAGCAACATAAAAGGACGTTGGGTGAAGGTCTGCCAGTTCACCTGACTGAAATATCTGTATTGCTTACATTTTAATATGTCCAAAAGTTTGTTTTGCAATTTTTCAAAGCCGATTACACGGTTTGTCGGTTTTTGGAATTAGTATTCATCAATCTAATCATATTCTAGCCAGTGTTCACATTTTGTTCTTCCTATACATATGGAATCAAATTGAAATCTATTCCATTTGCCGGTTGTTTGCTGATCACTACCAATTTTCTTTAATCGCTGTATACTTACCGCTTGATGTTATTTAGCGCTATTATTTGTAGGAGATTGTGAAAGAGTGTGGTAGTGATATGGCGTTGTGAAGCGGTGCTACATTGTGGCATGGCATGCTGTACTATATGTGTGTGGCAAAGTGTTAAATGGAGTGTCGTTGGATTGCGCTGCATTGACGCGCTATATGCGCGCTAGGCGCTAATTAATTATTTTCAAAATATTTTAACATTTAGCTCGTGCTGCGTCAACTGAGTGGGTGGGTGGTTGAGGGGGAGTGTTTTATTTCTAAAATTTGGCGTTTATTTACGGGAAAAACATCCAATACATTGCATGTATGTACGAGTACTTTCCCATTGCGATGGTCTCTGATACGACCAAAGAATTTTGTTCTAAATTAAACGACAAATGTCATGTGTCAGAAGTAACAACAATCCTTATAAATAACAATTAATTTTAAAGGGAATTTAGGTGACGCCCTGTGCTGTGCGGTTATCTACGCTATAAAAGAAGTTAGCATTTTATCGACCTGATTAAGTATCTTGAAAAGAGAAAACCATTCAGTGTATTCAGTAAATACCTGCCTCAACGTAGGACCAGGTAAATTAATAAATCAAGCCTTTAAAAAATTCTCCTTCGAAAGTTTTTGCGGTTATGCAAGTGAATAAAAATCGTATGATTTTGAATAGACAACGTCCTACAAAAGAGACACTATATGTTTATACAAAACGGTGTTAGACCAGAAGAAAGCAGCAACTTCTTGTAGCCACCAACTTAATTTTTAATGATACCGGGTTAACCATTTTTCGGTTTCAAAATTAAAATTAAATAAAACACACATAAAGCTATGATTTCGATGAAACTTTTATTTCATCGTTATGTATGAAGTACAATGTCATTTAAATGACAGCCTCTGAATTGGTTGCATCAGTGGATCCTTTTGATGGAGCTTTCGACCACTTTTTCGCACATTTCGAGCTGTATTTTGGCAATAATTTGACAAATGTTGGTTTTCAAATGCTCCAATGCTTGGGGATTACCCGCGCAAACACGGTTTTTGACGTACCTTAACAAACAATTTCTAACGGCGTCAATTCGCATAAACTTGGTGGTCACATATTATCTAGTCCATAATCTTCAATTGTTGAGCAAAGAAATTGGATATCATACGGCCATAGCGATGTGAATTGAATGTAATGGTTCCTCCAGCGTCATTTTGTAAAAAATACGGCCTAATGACACTCCACACTATAATGCACAGCAAACAGTCACTTTTTCGGGATGCAACGGCTTTTTCATAATCACTTCTGGATTCTCCGAGCCTCATATGCGACAATTTTGCTTGTTAATGTAAGCATCGAGTGAGAAATGAAAAATCGGCTTTGAAAACCTGGTGCCGTACCACCGAATCAGCATATCAACGGTATTGTGAATGGCCACCCGGCTTCAATCGTTGTTTGAGTTGGCCTCTATATGGATGGAGGTGCAAATCCTAATGCAAAATACGCCATAGTGAGTCGCCCAACTGCTGAGAACGCCGTGGAATCGACAAATTCGGATTATCCGTCACACAGTAGCGGCTGTTCTCACATTGAGACGATGTATAGGCCCGACCACATCTGTAACGCTTCCAGTTTCTTCAAATTTCTTTATAATCCATAATCACCCCATAACGCACGAAAAGTGCGCACGTTTGAATCATTACTTTTGTAGTAAGTTTTAACTATTTATACTGGAAAACAGTGGCTTCTTGTGGTCAGCAAAGTAACTTCTAATGATGTAACGCTGCTGTTATCACCAGCTATCGTATCCACAGTCGAAAGCGACAAACTGTTTTTTATATCAAACCCAGTTTTTGTGACAGTAATAAAAATGGACACAATTTTTCAATTTTGCAAAAATATCTTCGAACATATGATGTGAAAACATAAGTCGTTCCGATATCAGTGTTGGAAACCAATACAAAAAAATGTATGGAAATATCGTTAAACTCTTTTCTTTGGAAAACAATATCTCGTGGAATTTTATCCTCATGAAAAGCACCAACACCCATTTCGATAATAAAGTTTTATAACCACATTTACCGACCTTGTTTGAGAAACCCTTTAAATATGTTGTCCCCATATCCACCGTAAAATTCCTACGCACCCTTTGCACTTGCAGATTAACAGCTTAAATTATGAAGTTTTACTTCTTGACACTGCATCGAAAATATATCCAGTGTTTTGTAAACTTTCCCAGGAAGCATAAAAACTATAAAACATTGTTTCCATCCAGGACATAGTTTTTATTCTGTTACAATATAACGAAAGATTTCATGCTAACATTTCTTCCACCTCAAAGTTTTACTTTCTTACACCTTGCCAGTGTGGAAGACACGCAAGGTTTTTAGTTTGATATCTTGTATATTCTGACCCTTCTCTCCTGCCCAAAACTGGGTTAAACTAGAAATACTTTACCAGGATTTTATGCTTGAGCTAAATGTCAACAGAAATCGAATAATTTTTCTTGGGAAAATTTATTAAGATTTTAAGCATGAGACTTTGTTTCTACTGCTGTTGTTGGCTGACTAACAACTTGTAGCCGCAAAAGTTCTAATGAACTACCGAAAACGTAACAACGACAATGTCAACATGACCGATTTTTCATAGTTCTTAGTTGCAGGAACTTTTGGTTGTGTTGAGCTAAAAAGTTGACACTGTAATGCGGCAAAATTGATGTTTTCAGCAGCGCTTCCTCTTTCTCTCACACAAAAACACACACAGAATTCAACCAAGAAAAAGTAGACTAATTAAATGGTTTCTTTTGAAATCTTACAATACATCAATTTTACGAACAATGGTCACGACAAACAATGGCGTAAAATAAAAAGCCAACGTGACTTTAAGAATAGAAGGAAACAGCGGAAACAGTTGCCAGAGTAACAGGACAAGGACAGATGTCATATTCAAGAGTCAAAGCGCAGAGCCAAATTAGAAAGAGATTCCATAAATCTTTTGTTTTTGCTGTTCCTGTCTGGAAATCTCTGTAACCTGAATGACCAGAGAGTAATGCTTCACAAAAGGCTCAGTTGTGGAATTTTTTTTATTACACAACATGAAAGGAGTTTAGGCACCTACATTGACATCACACCTAGCTGGAAGCTGCCTTCTTCAATTTATGAACATATGAATAGGTTATGAAACCAAATGGGGGTTTAGTTTTGAGTTTATTTCAAAGTTAAGGCAGATTTGTGCAATATTGCTTTACTTTATTTGCAAGAACCGACCTTCCCATGAAGGACTAAATGGAATTTTATTCATGCAGCTGCGATTCATATACACGTGGACAACCTGTGCATTTTCGAAGGTTTTGGTTTAATTCCAAGCATTGCAAAATCGCTTCCACGTCTTTTGTCTTGAGAGCTGTTAAATAAAATGGGCACAACATAGCGCTGTTGGAAGTCAAAACGCTTCTGTAAATAAAGAATTGTTCATATTGCCCAAATCGTCCGCTTGTTTGAAAGGTATTAGAATGGACTGGTCGTTATGGTCTACCTATATTTGCAAATTCCGAGTTCTATAAGACTGTGCCAAGTTTTAAGAAATTTCGAAAAAATGTCCTGTCGTTTGGCAAGCTGACGGGCTGATAGTACGATAACTATCTTAAATTGTTATGAAACTTCTTAGAATTGCACACAACCTAATATTTTGCCAGATCATGTTGTGAATGAACTACTCCGACACCTTCCTTCTTCGAAAGTCCACATAAATTTTGACTCAAATCAAGCCGTAGAGAAACTTAGTTCTAACAATGAAACTATATCACTGTGCCAGCCACTTCCGGTATTTCCCGTAAAAATGACCGATTTAACCTTCATATTCCTAACTTTATGTATTTTATACAATTGTGCTGAATTCAAATTTTGATCTAAGTTCTGAGAATGAAAATAGAGAGCAACGCCACACCACTTCTGGCGTCTTGCATGCAAATTAGCTGATTTGTAGAAATATAATTTTTGCGCTGCAATTCCTACATCGTAAATTGCAGTTATATCAAATTTTGTTAAGTACATTGTTTCGTAGTCATTGGTAAATTTTTCAAATACCAACTTTTAAACAATTGACTACATCCTCTCTTCTCCAATCAGGAAAGATTTGTTATGCGAAAATGGACAGCAATGCCACGCCCCTTAGCGCTAATTTGCAAAGATCAGTTGTTCCCCTATAGTTCCTAACTGCACTCTAGTTTGTGGTAAAAACTAATGATTTCCGTAAATGTCAATTTAGCTGACTGAAATTTGTAATCTGGTTTTTATTTTGATGTTGCTGATATTGTGCGCAGTTTGTTGAGAGAATTCAGAGTGGAGAAACTTCTTCGCCCCACACTCAGCCCACACGCATTTAAAATAAACTAGTTGTTATACAAAAATTTTTCTGTGTTATTATAAAGCATAAAAATATAAGTAGGTAGGATTTTTTAAGAAATGTTAAATTGAATCGCTATCGCTTGATTCGACAAAGGATTAAATCGATATGGTCGATATGAGCACTTAAATATGGATATTGGAGGCCGATGGTTTGATTTTCTAAAAAATATATTCTATTCCTATATGTAGTATTGGGATATCGCGTAACTAAGTTCTGAATATTTAAAAATTGAATATTTGAAGCCAACGTTTTGGTGTTTTAAAAGTTATATTCTATTTCTATGTGTAATAGTGAGATATCGTGCAACTAAATTCTGAATATTTAGAAATGAATGTTGAAGGTCGATAGTTTGGTGTTTCAAAAAATGTGTTTTATTCCAATATGTAATATTAAGATATCACATAACTAATTCTGAATATTTAAAAGAAACAAATATTCATCACTATTTGTGGTGGGGAAGTGGTAAAAAAATTGCTTAGTTACCAATGAAATTAACATAGCAGGAGGGAGGCATTGTTTATTGTAATATTTATTTGTATTAAAACTAAGTTTCTTATATTAAAAAACTGGTCGCAGATCCCGACATATTTGGCGCTTTCTATAAAAATCGGATAGACATGCAGTGAATTAAAATGACACCTAATATTTCCTAGGTCCAACATTTATACACCCTCCCCCATGGACTGCAGTTATGCTATGCTATGCTATGTACGTACGAGTATACACCTTCATTTGATCTATGAGTGTTTGTAGTTTTTACAAATAGAATGACAAATTTAGCATGTCGGTCATTATAGAAAAGAGGATAACGCTCTAAAAGAAACTTCTTTAAGCCGACTACCAAAAGTTACGTCTTCGGATCATATTATGTCCTTTAAAAATGGTTTTTAGGACACTACATTAGATCGCGCTTTTCTCTAAATGTTAGGGATCAAACATGAAAATTACGGTGGTTTTCGAAGTGGTTCAAAACCCATTCGTTGAAAGTTATAGATATGCATAGATTGTATTAATAACAAATGGTGAAAATGTGATTCTTTTCGGATTAATTCCTTTTCTTTTTTTTTTTTTGCTGAGCAGCTAAAAATTTATCACAGAAAAGCCCTTAGATTAGGTTAGGTCAGTGTGGCAGTCTGAATAGACAGACTCACTTAGACCATGTAGTCCATTGTGATACTACGGAAACTAGAGATATGGAGGACCCTAGTTTCCCCCGTTGAACCATCCTGAGTGCCTCAAGAAGCTCTTAAGTCGAACAATATCTATATCATCCAGATCTCCAACGTCCCTAAAGAAATAAGAGTCCAGTGTTGATCCCCGACTATTCGCCAGGGCGGGGCAATTGCAGAGAAGATGTTCTAGGGACTCCTCGTCCTCGTTAAGAGATCTGCAACATTTCCGGGCTGATGTGGATTTTAGGAAGACAGAATCAAGGGATATAATGGTAGCTCAACTGTCAGAGAATATGTAAATTCCCACAGTAGTGAGGACGTTATATCTCAGCCATTCTGCCATTTCGTTATTGACCAAAATTTCGGTCTGATAAACGCTATAATGATCAATTCTTGCTATGTTTAACCCCAAGTCTCTAGAGTAGACCCCGAAACCTACCTGATCATTAAATTTTGAGCCGTCAGTATAGAAGTTGACATACAGCCTTATACCAGGAGTTCTACATTTCCATGATTCTCTATCTGGTATAAGTATGTGGTACTTCTTGTCGAACAATGGTTCAGCCAGAGTGTAGTCAGTCAGACGATCACACTGTTTGACCACTTTGGCAGCACTCTTAGTCTTACCGCCGCTGCTGCGGCAGTCTGCATACTAATTATGTTCAGGAGTAGTAAATGCAAAGTTACATTTAGTGAATCGGATGAGGTGCAGACTGAAAAGTCTCCTCCTTCGATTACGATTGTAAATTATTGGGTGGCAGAGTTTAAACGAGGCCGTACGAGCTTCTGATGACCGAAAAATTGATGTGTCCACACCAGACATAGTTAAGGAAATCCACAAAATGGTATAAAGTGATCGGCGGCTAAAGATGCGTGAACTAGCTGAAATGATAGGCAATTCAAAAAGTGTTATACATTGCATATTAACCGAAGATTTGAAGATGATGAAACTGAGCTCAAGATGAGTGCTGCGCTTGCTTCCAATAGAGCAAAAATAGTGTCGTGAAAATGTTTCAGTAATAAAGCCGAATTTTTGCGCCGAGACACCTGACATAAAGGCACAGTCAAAGCAGTGGACTGGAATGGAAAAATCGTGTCAAAAAAAGAGAAGACAATTCCATCTCCAATTCCAAATCCATCTTCAGGCAAGGTCATGGCGTCTGTTTTTTGGGATGCGTATGGAATAATTTTTATTGGTTTTCTTCAGAAAGGAAGAACCATCAACGGCAAATATTATGCTAATTTATTGTAGCAGTTACCTGATAAAATTTTGGAAAAGAGACCGCATTTGACGAATAAAAATGTTTCGTTTCATCATGACAATGCACGCATCCACTATTGCGGTGGACAAAATTAATTAACTAAAGTTCACATCATCACACACCTTTCTCGGACTATTTCGTATTTCCAAACTTGAAAAAATGGCTCGATGATAAAAGGTTTGCCAACAATGAAGAGGTGGAGTCTGCGGTTGATGGCTATTTTAAGGAGTTAACAGTTCTTGTTATGAACAGGGTATAGAAGCTATTGAATGTCGCTGGAAAAAGTATATCGAAAAAAGAGAAAATATTGAAAAATAAAGAAAATGTTTCCCAACATTTTAGTGTTTTCTTTGTTAGGTCGGCTAGCTTTGGGACCGACTCTGCAAAAAAAAAATTTTAATTGACGGAAACCCTCTGTTTCGAAACTACTACAGATGAAAACTTAACATCATCAAATCGATCAAATTTGTTTGAATGGGAAGAGTATCAACTACTTCCTGGAAACGTTATGGAGAGCAATCTGTGCAACGGCTAAAAGTACAGGCTACACAAATATAAATATAAATAATTATCCTCTGGTATCGACCAGGGGTACCGTTACCAATAGACAATTGACTGAAAACCGAATGAATTTTCGATCAAGATAAAACGGAGAGGCTCAGATCCAACTCTCAGAAAAATAATAATTCGAATCTTAATACTGCGGTAATTGGGAGTAGTGTTCCAGCTGCCGTTAGTAATTCTTTGACCACTTCAAACACTTGATTGAAGGGGTTTTTTTATCCTGAACTGCGCCGAAGGCGTATCCGTTTCAACAGCATTTGGTTCCAGCAAGATGGAGTAACTGTACGTATGGCAAGACCGGTTATGGTCCACTAAAACAATAATTAAGGCGATCTCGATTTCAACTCTTAAAGGCCGCAATGAACAACTTTCTGACCAGGTTTCGCCGCATCTTCATGAATGAAGATCTTCAAAACCAATTAGTTATATTAAAAAAAGTAATTTTCTATACAATATAAAAATGATGATAAATGATACATTGATTAAAAGAAAAAGTTATTTGAATTTCTTATTGCAGCAAAATTGCTGGGACACCATATATATGACAGTCGTTCTAACTACACGAAATAAGGCTTTCAAAAGTAATGAATTTTGTTGTTATTACAGCTTATACTTATATGCGTACTTATGAAGATATGTATACTTTTTGCACAAGAGCTTTCTATAAATAAACGTTAAAATCCTCTGAAAATAAATTCAACCCACACACTTTCACGCCCAACTTTTACATAACAATCGTGACCCAAAAATATCCATTATGTTAATTATTTTCTGTAACTGTGAATTAAACTTTTCTCGATTTTTTGCAAAGAAAAATAAAAACAATTTAAGTTATCTCAAGATGTCATCCGATTTCAAAAATAAATTGCCATTATATTTTTCACACTTTTCCAAACTTGAGGGCAAAAAGTCAAGTATGTCACATCACGCCATTGTAAAGCTGTAGCACATAATCTCCGGCTCAACTTAACTTCTCACGCCTGCCCACTTGTTACATATAATGTATATGGAGAATAGAAATGGTGGATGGGTTAATTGATTATTATAAAGTATTAAAGCAAAACCGCTAACAACAAATTTATGGCATAAAACCCATCATCCACTTATAAACAATATAGGTGGGTTGTAGGTCTATACACTGATACCGGTATTCATGTAGCAACTGTTGGTACTGGCTCAAGTACTTACAAATTAGTAAATAAACTTTAAGTATTATTTGACCAGTGTTTCAGTGCCGCTCCAATTGTGTATTCCACGTAAATCGTAATAAAAATTGAAAAACCGTACGGAAAAGCTGGCAAAGAGAAGTAGGATGAAAAAGAGAGAAAAATTCATTAAAGTAATTTCCTGTAAATAACCTGCCTTTGTTTAGCACAAAACATTTTTTTCCATGCCTTCCTTTGCAAAGGGTGTTTCCTTAGGGTCTGGCGATTTGAAAATGTTCACAGTAAATGCTTGAAATCTACTCAAATAATATGGCATTAAACTTACCGCAGTTAATATCTAATGCGTTGGTTTGAAAGCAGTCGAAGCTGTGTAAAATCATTGATGCGGATTCTGCAGTACCCTCTCAAATATCACTGCACATTGTCGAACACTGGGATATTAGACTAGTAAAAAACGCGGAAACTTTCTATTAGTGCTTACTCTAAAGTCGAAATCTTTGACAGCGACGTCGTTTATAATGGCGAAGAGGCCTTGACGGCCAATATGCAAGATCCCGAATATGAATGTCTGCTACTCTGCACAAAATTATGTTGTTTATAACTATTTCTTATATAACGACATATGAAGTATTTCTCTTTGGTGATGAAACAGCGCTTCCAAGGAGGCCTTTACAAATGTTGATTGGCATCCATGGTGGCAACAAATATACAGGGAATGTTAAAAGGGTTCCTATTATAGACAACTTAATGCGCCAAAGGCTACAAATAACGCACCTCTTCTCCCACAGTCACTTTTGATCAAACAACTGGATGCTTTAAATATCATAACTGATCTAGTTGCTGACAAGAGTTCAACAATATAGCTATTTTGTCATACTTTGAAACCATCAAGATTGAGGTTGAATTCGACGAAACAAATGATGAAACAGAATTTGTACGATGTCCTATAGTTAAAGTCTGAAAAATCTTGGAGTATTACAAAAATATGATTGGGATGAGCGACTTCTCAAATGGTTACATATTTCATGTAACAAAATGATGTTTTCGAAGTACCAGGGACATTCTCATTAAACGTATTTCTTAACTCATTAAGCAGATTGAGCGAGAAGCTTGGCAAATAGCCAGTAAATCTTTACGAAGCTTCTTAAAACTTTTCACAGCCTAATATTTTACTACATCAGGATATATCGAAATACGAATTACGGTATCTCTAACACAAATTGTAATCCCTCATTTAGCATTAACTTAAAATGTTGTCCATTGTATGACTTTAACATATAAAATTCAAAGAATGCGGTCGGTTGTCTGGTAACAAACAAAAGAAACAAATTTCCTTGCATCCCTTATGGATGGTCCATTTAGGTTTATGTTTTCAGGTTTATATTTTCTATTTCGTTTTGCTGAATTCAACCAAATTTGGCACAGGTTAAGCGTTTGCAAAAATAAGCTCCCAAAAGGAAAATGGATCGCATTTCGATTTCCCTTCTGGTATTCCTACACATATTCCAAAACATCGCCAAACACTTTACTGAAACATCTTCACAACGCTGGTTTTCTCTATTGACAGCGAACGAACAGCTTTCTCAATTTTAAATCTTTGGTCGATATACGATGTGTAGCACTTTTTGAAATGTCTATCATTTCAGCTAGCTCAAGCAACGTCAGCTGATGATCTTTCAATACTAGTTTATGGATTTTATTAACCGTGTTTGGCGTAGACACCCCAATTGGTTGAACACTACGTTGTTCGTTTTGGCAGCTTGTGCGGTCTCGTATAAACTTTGCTATCCAATATTTTAGAGTCGTAAACGAAGGAGCAGACTCCACCATGTTAGTATCAAAGCCGGCTTTAATATTGATTAGATTCAGACCTTGCAAATAGAAATATTGAATTACATAGCGGTGACCAATTTTTTCCATGTTTACAAATTTAATGACATATTTATTTTTGATGGCTCAAATAATAAACAACTTAGTGCCTTGTAAGGTTGCCACTTTTCTCCACTTATGCGTAAGATCGGCAATTTTTGGGGTCGCCATCGTATATCATCTCTTGTATTCAATTGCACTAATTACAGTGTAATGCACACCGCATCAGACATTTAATTTAGTTGAGATTCGTTAGGAATTCATTATGATCTTTTGCAATGTACTGCTGCCAAGATTTGAGCAACAAACAATATCAGCCTACACCTTAGAATGCCTGTCGGGATCACTTCATCAAATTTGATCAGAAAGAGCCGATCAAAAGGTGGTACCTTAGTATGGGAACTGTACTAAAACCTAAAACGATTTCATGATTTTTTTTCTTGGCACATATTTGCCATATATCATCAAAGTAATATTACCTATATATCCATAATTTGATTCAAATCGGCCCAACGGAAAATAACCATTCTCGAAAGTGATAAAAACTATGCGGGAAAGATTTATACGCTCGTATATTTATTATTTATGTTAATTGTATTGGCGGTTTCTAGAGTATAGAAAATATCAGCATTCAATCTAAGTAAATATTTGTTACTGTAATTAATCATTCGGTATCCCAATAACTGAAATCCATATTAGAACGAACGAAAGCTAGCGCTGAAAAAAGAATTAAATTTCCTTCCATCCAATAAAATGTAAATCGGTTAAGAATTATGCACTTCAAGTTGATTTGTTCAAAATTTTAATTGCTCTGTTAGGGAATGCGCTGTCCTTTTTTCCTTTTCTTAAAATTCATTTTTCTGGCACTCTTATGAGATTTATTTGCACCATTCATACCTATATAGAAAAAACAAATTCCATTGCATCTCATGCAAATGGGCGATTTAACCCACAAATATTTCATAATTCGTTTTACCAACCATCTTTGCTGACACTCCTGCACTGGTAGATCTATAAACGCTCCTAACACTTGATTTCAACTTCGCCCACATTTCCTGGGCAGTGTCACAATATTTTTCCTTTTTTTACCTGTCCAGTCTTAAAAATAAAACTTCTTTGGGCTCGCCCACTTAGGAAGAAAAAAGTAGCCCATAAGTTTTATGGCCTAGCTTTAGCCGTTTGGTCTGGGCGGTAAACATTCGTTAGACAGCAGGGATCTCTGGTTGATGCAACGACTTTTCCAAACGTACAAGAGGCGACCTTTCGACTTTTAAAATAGAGGGAAGGTCCAACTTCCGATGTTTTTACAAAAGAATTTGAATACTGTGCTTTTAATTAAACGCAACGACTAATAGAATAACTTATTCTAACAAAAAAAAAAAAAAAATAAATAAATAAATGTGGGCAAAGAAAATGAGGCCTAAAAGATACAACTCTGGTGCGTGTCTGAAGATGAAATTTGCTATTCAGGTTTCATCAAATAAAATTTAATTTCTTCAGTAAATAGTTATAAAGATAGCTTCACCCAAAAGTAATGTAGGTAGATATTGCTCTATGCGGCGATAGATAGACAAATAAATACAATTTTTAACAATAATATTCTAATTCTTCTTATCATTTTTAACCAAAAACTGAAGTATTGTTCATTGCCTTATAATGCTTGAGGAAAAGATCTCTTTTGGCACTTTCCAAATCACCGATTTGACGGAGATTAGTGTTGCCTCCATAATATTCAAATTTGCTTTATTATGTTGCATTAATCTTGTTAGCTAAATTTTATACAGCGTAGTCTCGGTTGCGATCCGTTGGTACTCAGTTTTAAAAATAGCCAGTCTGGCAACTATAGACAGTTACTGATAATAATTCTCTATGTTGGCACCACTGAAAAGCTTTTCATGGTTTTACAAAACAAAGACAATTTCTCTATTTTTTTTTTTTCAAGGTGAAAAACCGAACCCTGGCAACAGTTTAGTTTAATTGGTAATTTTGTTCTGTAGTTCAAATAAAAAATATACGCAATTCTCATTTTGATTCCAACAACTGAATCAAAATTTTGTTTCTGTTCATATTACGAGATTTATTTCTTGTATTTGAAAAATTTCACTGCCATAAACAGACAAAATTTTTGAGTGGTAGTAAAAATTTCTGACAGCCTGGTATCGTAAATTCAAAAAAAGAATTATTTGAACAAATTTTTTCCTCTGATTCAGATTAAACCCTATTTTCATTTCAGGTTCCCAATCAAAACACAGAATGGCGCACGAATATTTCATCTGAAAATTTGTATTTCCAGAATTAGACAACATTTTTTAGTAGTAGTGAAAATTTCCGACAGCCTGATGTCGTAAACTCTGAAAACAAATTATTCGATCACTTTCTCTACCAAGAAACGATTTGGTTTTTTTTTCTGATTTAGATTAAATAACGAAACTGCATAAAACTCTATTTTCGTTTCAGGTTTGCAATCAAAATACAGGGTGGCGGACGAAATGGGCTACAAACACAATGTCAATGGAGTCCGTTATTTAAAGATGTTGAAGGAGTTGTTTTACTCAGAACTGCACCGAATACGTGTCCTTTTCAAGAACATTTGGTCCCGGTAAGATGGAGTAACCACACACATATTCAGGCGGGTTATGGCCGAGCCCCAATGAAACAAATTAATATCCAGAAACTTAATTTTCCGCTGGCCCACAAGATTACGTGACCTAAATGCACCAGATTTTTTTTATGGGGTTATATCAAGCAGGAGGTATACAAAACGAAATCAAGGAATTTCAATGAATTGAAGCAGTCTATTTAAATATTAATTGAGCCGATCCCAACTTCAACCATTGAGGGTGTTATGAATAATTTTCTGATCAGATGTCGCAAATGCGTGAAAGAGCATGGAAGTCATTAGCGGTCTATCATCTTCAAAACCAATTAGTTATGTATATAAAATAAAATTAAATTTTCTATACAATAAAAAAAAATTAATAAAATACATTGATTAAAAAAAGTTATTCGAATTTCTTATTGTAGTACAATTGGTGCTCCATCCTGTATATAATTTGTTAGGTTTTGACAGAGTAACAGAATCAATATATGTTTTTAATTTGGTTTCAGTGTATAAAGTGGGTTTGTGATTCGAATACAAATCACGAACAAATGCCTAATCTACTTGAAATAAATTTATAATGTAAAAACCGAAACCAAGCTGAACTTTCTTGAAGGACCCTGGTTGTGCGGCTTTTGAGAAAAGGTTCGCAAAATGAAATTTTATTTGTGGGCAAATAAGTCCGGTTTTTTGATCTCACACTGCAATAACTCTTCCAGAAAGTTTCTATAAAAATTCAACTTCCTATCAGTCCCTAAGCTCGTTTCGGGAACACTGTTTTGAGTCACCATTTAGACACAATTCACAGCGCTCTCTGAGGGCAATGACAGAAGAGAGAATATTCGGCGTGACCTGATTATTCGGCAGAACATTTCCATAAATATATAAAGCATTCGGGGAATATTTCGAAGGCGATGAAATAAATTTCGACGAACAAATAAAGATTTCTGAAAAAAAGTAGCATCTGGTTTCACTTTTTGGATACATTAGTATATTGAGATAGTTTTTCTTCGCTTTTTGTTCATGAATACTCAGAATTATGACACCCTTAACGACATCTCCTATACACACAAATATGCAAGTGCTTATATTTTCTACCTCATTTATAAGACTCTATTGACGTTGCTCAAACAAATGGGTTTATACTCGTACTTATACACATACATGTGGGTTTATACCTTGGAAGTACTTCCATACAAATAAACGCAACCATTATTCCTGACTGGCTCTCATGACTTTGGCGCGCTTTGAAATACCACAATTACGGTGGTTTTCTATGTCAACGTCATAACCGCCATCAATGCGCTAGAATTTCACCTCGTTATTGGCTAAACGGAAAGCTTCTGTTTTTTTTCCTTCGTAGCATTGCATTTGTTGGCGTTAACTTCCGTTTTATTTAAGACTATAAGGAAGTAAACGAAAACAAAATCCAACGCAATGAAATCTAGAACAAAATGGAAACATTTGGGTTATTCTCAATAGAAAATTATTAATAATCAAAGAGCTAGTTTGAAAATAATGTTAAGAGGAGAAGAGAAATAATCCATTATTGAAATGTCTACTAGTATTTATAAACTACTTTAATTAAATTAACATTATTAATTCTAGAGGAAACCGCTACATCACACGTGTATAGAGAGGGAGTTTTTGCATCTTATCATTGTAAAATATTTATGCCGTCGCTAGAATTTGTAATTTTTTATATTTGAGCAATGTTATGTATTCCACATAAAGGCTTTCTGTTTAGAGTCTCAACCAAACAATTTATAATCAAAGCACGTAGCAGGATTTGTTTGGAACAACATTATGCATCAATCTGGACAGAAATTTCAGTTATGTGAACTGATATACCTTTAGCCAACATCCTTCAAAGATGTGCGGAATGCCAAAAAGGGAGTGGTAAATCGCTGCGTTCTTATCAACACACAAGCTTCTTAGACACAACCTTAGTAAATCCTTAATATTTACCAAAGTTCAGCTTGATTTGAAAAGATAAGAATCTAAGAATATGACTCCAGAGAGAGCGTGGTTAGTCGACAGGTTTTCTCAAATTTTACCACGAATTGTATAACAAAATAATAAATATATATTCAGAAGCTTCAGCCTATGTGGCGGGCATTACAGGAATTTCGGAAAATCAGTCAATTTGCATGGGAGGTACAAGAAGAGGCATGGTGGACCATTTCCATTCTTATATACTACCTCAGCAAATTCTTAATGCGCATCAAATTCGACAGAATTTAGTGCAACTTTGTAGAAGTTACGAATCTAAGCATATCTGTGCTAAATGCGTCATTTGTATGGACCGTACCAGAAGAGGCGTAATTAACCGATCAACTTTACCAAGGATTATAGACAAAACAATCAACAAAAATTCAGTTCGCTATTACCCACTAATTACGAGTTACGAGAAAAAATATGCGATGTTTGTTCATTTTAATTTTTAGGTAGTAAACATGGAATAAATCGATAAAAATTACACCATTGTCTAGAAATTGCGACTTAGAAGAACTATAAAAGTAGTAATAAAAGGGTCAATCGCCAAAAAAATAGGAGAAACTGAAATCATCGAAATCCACAAGTGCCACCTTCTTAAAGTGTAGTCTCGAGATTATTCAATAGTCGTACGTTTTGAGTTACAAAGCAAGGAAGAATAGGGGCCTAAATAGTAGCCATGCAAGTTGAGAAATTCATCAGAAAACCTGACAATTATTTAAAATTTTTAGAAAACCGAATTTTCAATGATCAAAATAGCAAATAAAGAAATAAGCGAAAGTAAGTGCCTATAAGACTTTACGACGCTGGCGGCTCAACATTAGTATTGCAATATCTCAATCCTTAATTGGCAATCTCCGCGGGTTAACTACGTTTGTTAGCAAGTTTTCCATACATAAATATTATCGATTGGAAAACTTTTCTTCTATTCAATATGCAATATTAAAAAATTATGTTCTTTATGAATTACATAATAAATATTAGCCACTAAAACAATTACATCTGGTTCCTATTATTTGTCAGTTATTGTTCTGATGTTATTATGTTATTATGTTATATATTTTATGCATGCATAATTATTACAATTATCCCTAATTGAAATCTTTTTTACATTTCACATTACACTTTTATATTATATTACAAGTATCATTATGATAATATAATATAGATTGGTATATGATGTTACGACCAATTAGATGTCATGCCGCATCCTGTTATATAAATGTTAACGATAATCTCCATTATGGTTATGATGACTTTTATAACAGAAATAACCCTGTTTCACCTATTTCATTCACGATATGTCATACAAAATTTAGGATTGAATCCAAATTATTCGTACGGGATTGTTTGTTGGATTTTCGTATCACTTATTTAAATAAAGTAAACTGACCTCCATGCGAGTATATCTTTACCCAACGTCCTTTTGCGTTGATGCACATATTCGTATGTGATGGGGGCAAAAAGACCATGGTATTTCGTTGTATTCTTGATAAAAGCCTTTGATTTCTGCTAAATTTAACAATTTGTATAGGTGTGGCAAGAGTTTATTTTCATATGCCAAGAAAGGGTGGTTCTCCAGTTGTTTTTTTCGAATTTCACCGAGCATTGTAGTGCTACATACGAATGCGGTCCCAAAATTAGTCGACCTAACAAGGAACACATTAAAGTTGAGAAACATTTTATTTATTTTTCAACATAATCTGCTTTTAGCTCGATACATTTTTTTCAGCGATATTTAAAAGTTTCCATACTTTCTCTAAAAGCCATCAACCTCAGACTCTACTTCTTCATTGTTCCCAAATCTTTTACCACCGAGTCATTTTTGCAAGTTTGGAAATAGAAAATGGTCCGTAAATCTGACGAATAAAGTGGGTGATGAAGCAATTCCAAGTATAATTCAATAGTTTAGGCTATCGCAATAGTGGATCTGTCAACTGGAACATTGTCTTGGTGAAACAACACTTTCTTTCTTGCCAAATGCAGCCTTTTTTCTACAATTTCATCACGTAAAAACGTTGCAATAAATTAGCATAATATTCGCCGTTGATGATGACGATATTCATTTCTGAAGATAATCAAGAAGAATAATTCCATTCACATTCCAAAAAACAGACGCCATGAACTTGCCTGCAGAGGGAACCGTTTTCGGCTCCTTTTGGCACAATTCTTCCTTTCCAGTCTATTGCTTTGACTGCTCCTTTGTCTCAGGTGTGAAGTGGTAGATCCATCTCTCATCCATAGCAATAAATCTACGCAAAAATTCGGCTTTATTGGAGTGAAAGATCGCCAAACACTTTACCGGAACATCTTCATGACGCTGTTTTGGCTCTATTGAAATCAAGCGCGGTACGTATCTTGCGCACAGATCTCTCATCTTCAAATCTTCGGCCAATGTTAGATGTCTTGTACTTTTTGAAATGCCTATCATTTCAGTTGGTTCACGGTCGTCTAATACCATTTTATGGATATTCCTAACCATGTCTGGCGTGGACACCTCAACTGGTCGTCCACTATGGTGTTCGTCTTGGCAACTCGTACGGCCTCGTTTAAACTCTGCTACCCAATATTTTACAGTCGTAGACAAAGAAACAGACTCTCCCAGAGTAGTATCTAAGCCGGCTTTATTATTGGTTAGACTGAGACCTTTCAAATGGTAATATTGAATTACATAACGGTGACCAATTTTTTCAATGTTTAAACATTTTCTGAGATCGTTTATTTTTGTTGGCTCAAATAAAAATAATAAACAACGGTGCCTTGAAACTTAAAACATATGTTTTATAAGGTTTCCACTTTTCACCAAAATAATTTTTTTTTTAACTACTAGCACCATCTATTCGTCAGGTCGGCTAGTTTTGGGACCGCTCTCGTTGAAAGTCGATGAATTCATTTGGTCAAACAACACTTGGCACTTTGAACGCTTCCTTCTGGTCCCTCATATTCGTCAAACTTTTAAGCAGATTTATACTTATGCTATGGAATTTCTAAGAAACTAGATTTTGATTCGATTCGAATGACTAAATTTTTATGGGAAATACTCGTACACATAAATTTTTGTTGGCGCCCTTCATTTACATTTACATTCTTCGAAGTTTATCAAACGCGTGATGTGTGACAAATTTGGCTGTCTAATGGAACCAGTTAAAAGATATGATTCCAAGAACATATCGATTAAACCAACCATTTAAGCAAGAGGTATCACAAGGGACCTGGGTGCTTAGTCTATATGTAGACTCTCTTAACGAAATCTACAGCTTAACGATGATTCCGAACATCACAGTTTGAGAAATATTTATAAGGCTTGTCTATTTTCGACTACTCGAAATTTTCGTAACACACATCGGGGTTACCATCGCTCAAATAATGATATGTGATTCTATCGGGGCTCGAACCCACGATCGCGTATATTGTGTTCTAACTATTATGTCACGGCTGGTCAGAAAAAAATCAATATAGTCGACAAAGACTCAGACCACTGCGGCCTGTTAATTAAAAATTACAGGGAAATAATTGAATTTTGAATAAACGGCTAATTTGTATGGGAGAAAACATTTGTTATTTATTAAATTTTTGGAAATTTATTTCTTAAGAATAATTTCAGCCAAATGTAAATCTTTGCGTTCCCAGCTCTCATTTAAGCGAACAGTAAAATCTCATATGACGGCTCGG
>JAHXMU010027102.1:0-29436 GCA_019455685.1 Philornis downsi | reverse complement strand
TGTCGCCTTACAAATATTCAATTTCAAATATTCAATATTTCAATTTGATAAAATTAATACTGTTTTCAAATAAAGCATTTTACATGTGTAAAGTTATCCATTTTCGGTTTCGAAAGTACAGTTAAATAAAATAAATAAAATACACATATAACTATAATTTCGAAGAAACTTTTATTACCATAAAGCGACAATTTTGCTTATTGACGTAACTGCCGAGTGAGAAATGTGTTTCTTCGTAGAAGACAATTTTGTTCGATTTGAATCACCACGTTTGAATGGCCACTTTTGTAGTAGGTTTTAAGTACTTTTATGCGTACTTTGGTTGTTAAACAATCCATATTTTCATGTGGCAAACTTTTCACTAAATAAATAACACTTCAGATGACAGGTATTTAGCAACTGACAGCCTTGTACATGCCTTGTACATACAAACCATTGTACATACAAACCCTATATATACATATACATACAGCTGATTGCCTAGCCAGACTGGCGGGTTTTCAGCCATTAAATGGAAAACCCTATACATACCTTTCTTCTTCGTTGCGACCAAGTTTGGCGCATACAGCAAAACTTTAGTAGTAGTTAAATTGTAAGTCGACTTACACCATTAACTGTTGTTGTTTTGTTTATCATGGTTTTTTGTTTTGTCAGCTCTAAAAAAACGAAACAGATTTAATTCAATTCTCGTGCTTTTAACACATTTCCAGCAGATTTTTTTTTTGTTTTTTTTTTTTGTTTTTCGCTTTGTTGATCACATTGTTTTATTCCACATGTCTGCATGTAGGTGATGTTAAACGCCGACAGTATTTGGTTCTTCCTATTCCCAGTCGCTAACACAAATATCGTAGCAGTAAGGCCAAAGACACCTGAAGAATTCCAAAATGATTCTGAAAGCAGTACATGGATATCAGCTATTATTACGTTTACTTGGGTACGTGTATGTTCAGTCTTTGTTCAGATGTACTCACATATTTTCCCCCCAATTTGAATCACAGTTAACAATTCAACCTCCCTCCACCCCAATGATAAGACTTGTGATGATGATTGCTGTCATGTATTTATTCTCACTTGATGTAGGGTGGTACGAGTAAAAGGTGGCGGCAACGGATCTACTATTATTACTCCTTGGAATATTTATATACATATATTTCGTATTTTTATGCCTCTTTATTTGTGGCTTAGATTTGCGTGAAACACGCAACACGACCATCATCATCGAATATTTTCTTCGGCCGGAAATGAAAATGATGAGTTGGAATTAAGTTGTATGCTAACTTAAGTGTGAATGGAAAGCAAAGTCCGAATAGGAAGTAATCCTAGGAGTAGGAAAAGACAAAAAAGAAGTAGAATTCACAAACGAGAAAAAAGAAATGAGAGCCCATAAAACATTGAAAATTTCTACAGTGGGGAGACAAAAGAACTGACAACAGATACATTAATCAAGAAATAAATTGGGAGGGCAGCATGGCCATATTTAAAACAACAGCAACAAAGAAAAAAAAAAAAACGCAAATCACTGTCAATTTACAAATTGGCCTCGATTTGCATGATTTTGATGGAATCCAAGTCATAGATAATATCAAGGAAATTAATCGAGTGAAAAGTTGCAAAATCAGACAGACACATTTTATTATAAGTAATTCTCATCCGGACAGATCAATAACAACAGCCTTCTTGGGGGATTCTTTTGTAAATTGTGGAAATATATGTAGCGCGATGTAAATACATACTAAAGAAAAGCTAAGAACGAATGGGTAGTGGTTGGAGTTGAAAGGTACTAGTTGACGCCAATGGTGGAAGATCAATTTTTCATCTCCAAAAATACAAATTTTTAACACCCGAGATTTTGGCAAACGGGCAGCAGCCAGAATATTCTTTCGCATGGAGGTTTTATTTAAAGAAAATGTAACTGATAGACCTAAAATGTTTATTATTAATTTTTTTTTTTTCTTGTAAACGACCTAATTTCATTTCATCACATTTGTTTTTATGTTTTCAAAATCTCTATCTACTAGTTTTTCTCAGTAACTCGGACAACTTAGTTGAGCAATCTTATGATGTACTGAAATTACTTAACTCTATTCTCTTTCTAAAATTTGATTACTTAATAGCAAAGTGTAGAAAAGTACGAGTTTTGAAACATTTGATGATATTTTTGTTTTCAAGCCATAAAATACGAGTTTCGAAACCCTTGAAGATATTTGTTGTAAGTAATTTAATTTTGTGCGTACAAAACCATTAAGTCAGAGCATCTTAATCTCACTTAATATGTTCGCCTTTTATTTAATTAAATTCCAACTATCAATATATAGAATTATTGCAAGGCGACGTCTACAACGGGCTACGCGATGAATATGAAGATCATGATAAAACGGTGGAAAAGAGGTAGTTTGTATATACTTAGACTAAACGACGACCACGCCTGTACCCTCTCACCTTCTTAGATACTTCCACCTGAAGGAAAGACCAAAGATGTAAGACATAGAAGGAAGCGTTTAAACACGTGTGTTTCACGACTTTTTAGCTCGATTAAGTGATATTCGTATGTCTGGATTGATTGCTAGGTGACTGGTGGAAACTATGGATCTGTAATGAGTCTAAATTTTTATAAAAGTTCTTAAAACTTGACACAGTCTAATATTTTACCAAATCGCAGCCGGGATTTTAAACGGCTTGTAAGTGTCAATAATTAAAATAGTAGTCTAAGCACCTTTTAATACGTTTCGAGATATTTAAAGGTTTGCGTTTTAATGAATTTCACATATTTTTTTGCACTAAACAAGAAAGTTTTTTTTTTTTTTTAAATTTGTTGTTGTTTGTGCTAAAAGTAAGAGGTTATCCATTTTGTGGTTTCCACACCGCAAGTCTGGCAAGGTTGTTAGTTGCTAAAAATAGTTAAAACCTCCTGCAAAAGCGGTGATTCAATCGTACACTTTCAATCGAACAAAATTTGCTTCTGCTTTGAAACTCATTTCTCACTCGGTGTTTACGTCAACAAGCGAAATTGTTGCATAAGGGGGCTCTGGAAACCCATAATTAATTGTGGAAAACTCATTTCATATGGAAAAAGAGACTGTTTGGTGCGCAATACCGTCTGAAGGTGTCATTGGGCTTTTTTGAAAATGACGCTGGATAAACCTCAAAAGAACCTACTGCTGCAGCCAATCCAGAGCTACATAATGGCAAGGTCCAAGCATTGTAATGAAATAAAAGTTTCGCCGAAATCATGGCTTTATGTGTGTTTACTGTACTTTTGAAACCGAAAAATGGAAAATCCTTTATTATAAAGTAACACAACGAATAGAAATTCGTGTTAGTGCAGACGACAAATGAGGAATTACAGGGGGAAAAAATTGATTTCGGTAATTTGGTCAGTTTGTGTAAGAGGTGCTAACAGATGTTAGTCGGTATAGCACAATTTATGTTCTTTCTCTATGATTAATTTGCAAAATATTAAGCTGTGGCAAGTTTTAAGTAGTTTTGTAGAGATTTATCAACTGTTATCGTGTATACCAGCCAAACAGGGACGTCGGTCAATCAGTTTAAAAAGCCATGAAACATAAATTGGTCAAAACCATACCTGGTTCTTTAGACGGTTGCTTTTGGGTGTCCATTTACTTGGCTATGACTCGGTATAGCGTTCACCACACGTATGTTTCAGAGGGTGTGACCTTAACCCGTCTAGTAGGAAAAAATATCACCATACAAAGAGTTAACGTGCATTAAGAAAACAAGTCAATTCGCAGTATTTTTTCAACAATTTCACAGTTTTGAAAAAGTTTGAAAAGGTTAGCTGATTGTTGCAGGAAACAGTTATTCCTATTCATATACTTTTTAATTATTGAGGAGGCTATTTTAGCTTTATTGCAAGAGAAATTTCCAGAAAGCGTAATTTCACGTTTTGGTGGCCTCAATTGTCCCCCAAGATTATGCGATTTGATACCGTTTGACTTTTCCTTTGTAAATTTACGTCAAAGTTATCTCCGAGAAACCGTTCGAAATGTGAGAAAAAGAGGTCGAAAACTACCTCAAAAGGAAACTCTGCTGCAACAAATTCAGAGGCTATCTTTCAAATGATTTTGTGTTTCGTCCATAAGGGCAAGGTCCAAGCATTATAATACAATAAAAGTTTCATCACACTCATAGCTTTATGTGTGCTTTATTTATGAATAACCCGTCGTAACCGTTCCACCATGTGAAGTTATAATTATACAACTCTAGTCTTGTGTAATAACGAATATAAGACAGATACATAAAATACCGATGCGATCATGGCTAAATTAAGATACCAGCTTTTTTTCTGGAATTGGCTAATATATTTATAGGTCAACATACTTATTTATACGTCCTGTATTCTATTTACAAGAATACGAGGAGGGGCAGGTAGAGAGGCGTTGCTTAATCACCGTCGGTATAAAAGTCGTTCGTCTAACAGCAGCACTAACTTAACATACCCTGAACCACATGTGGTGTAACGTATAAAAATCATGAAATAACACGGCTTTAGGTTAAAATTATGAATGAACCATAAAAAACCACCTTATTCAAACAGAGCCCTTGTTCTGCCCCATGGCTGTTGTATATACGATATAGCACACCTATTCCAATCTTCTGTTTTCACTTTTGTTGAACTACTTGAAAACAGCTTTGGTTCATTGTATAAACAGTTTGATATTCGTTTGTGACCTTAAGTCTTATTTATTAACCATAAAAAAAGCGCTATTAATGCACACTTACATAGTGAATTTATTTATTTTTTATGCATTATAATATGTTCACATTTAAATCATTTGTTATTAGAAAAAAAAAATGTTTTACATTTCTTCAAATCGCATTGTTTTTATTCATGTTTAACATTTTATTACGCGGCGCAGTGTCTTTTAAGCACCTCAACTGGTTTAAAAGGCAACTCTTTTTTTCTTTCGTTAGTGCCGTTAATGAGGCAGATTTCTTAAGAAATCTCACGAAATTAATTTCAAGTATATAAATTTTGCCTTCCCATAGAGTGTTTTTAAAGGCAGCTAAAAAGAAACGAAATGAAAAATTTGCTTAAAGCCCTTTTAAGTGTAATAAATAAGAGCGGAAAGAATTTTTTGATGTATGATTTAAAAACAAACACAAGACATTTGTTTTGCAATTAATTAATTTTTATGTTGCCATTATGACTTTATGTTCAACAACATTCAAAAGAACATTTCATTTCCTCTTTCTCTACCTCAATGTCGCGTTCTCAGTCGTCTTGAAGATTTACTAAGTGTGCAATGCAAGCATCCAAAGAGAAAAGTTGCCCGCATTACGCCCTCCCCTACTTAACCAAAAGCGGCAGCGGGCAACAATGAAAATGAGCTGGAAATGCTTAATCCCACGCAGTTTTAGCTTTAACACAGGCATCACGCTTCTCGATGTGACGGCAAAAGACCGACTGACGGCCAAAGAAATAATTCTGCATCGGTGGAAAAATCAACTCCTTTCACTCGCTCGCTCACTCATTCCGCCTAACATAGCCACGCACACGTGTTGCCATTTGCCATATTTCGTTCCATTCAAGATTGTTTAAACTGGATATACAGCGCTCCCAAAAAGTGAGCGGTTTTTCAAGGCGAATGCATTGTATTTATAAATTTCAAATAACTAACAGGATTCCATTTCCCGGACACGGCTAAAGAGAGTAATATATATTCCATGCCCAAACGCCTTGTCCGATTTTATTGAAATTTCCTGCAACGTATAAGAAGGATATAGGAGTATATATATGCATATCCCTGTGCCAAAATGGCACAAAAGGAGCTCGGCAGTGCATTTGAATGAAAACCCTGGGAGATATTTATAATTTCACGAGAACATTTTGAAAATACGAAGTTTAAATTGGAGGCTCTCGATAATTCACATAAGGCTTAAAATGTGAAACGAGATATGAAATCACTGCTCTGCAAACTCATCCAGTGCGCCTTGGAAAGGAATACAAAAGGCTCTAGAGAAGGGTGTGATCTTCTAATTCTTGGCAAATAGAATGCCATTAGAGGTGCAGATACCACTACTCAAAATTCTAGTGCAATATTCCGATACGTTATTTTCAATGTGGTCCTACTATATTGAAAAGAATTCATACTCATCTTAAAATTCAAATCAAATATTTTGAGCTTTATCTGCTTACAAAGTCATTAGAGTGGAAACGTTACTCTTTAAACGCCCCACATAGAGAAGAATAATTCCAAGCGTTTCATTCATCTGTTTTCGTTCATCAATCAATGTGATTGATTTGCTTAACACCTAACAATCACTGCGTTTTAATACGATTGATCACATCAATGCTGACATAAAATTTATTGAGCAAACTATTCATATGGTATGGACTCTCTCCGTTAATGGCAATGAGACTATATCACTTTCGGAATATGTTTCACTTGTAGTGTCAAATATGACGCGATGGTTAGTAAACACGACTATTGTTCGCATGATCCCGGGTTCAATCCCACATACAGTCAGCTATCATTATTTGAGCTACGGTTGTCTCAATGTCTTTTACTAAAACTTCTAGTAATCGAGTAAAGGACAAATCGAATAAATGTTTTTCAAATTGTGACTGTCGAAATCGTCATTAAACTATAGATCCCGTTGAGTTAGTCCAAAAATAGAATGCGTGTAAGCTAAATGAATGTGGGAAGCTCTGCCATAATGCATTCAAGGAATTGCAAGGGAATTTGTATAGTTTCTATCGAAGACTGCCAGAATAGGTTCGTCCGCTGGCGTGATAGAGTGGAAATTCAAGCTATGCATAAATGTTAGATTTATCTTCATTGGGAAGAGGTTTCTCATTAAATCGCTCCCTAATCCTATGACAGCACTCGTTTGTTAACAATTTTCTTCCCATTATCTTAAAGTTATAGTTGTTAATGAAACAAATGATTTTTTTGTCCTCGAATATCTTTAGACCTACTTTTCAATGATTGCACCAAATTTCGCTATTAAACATAAGATTTTTGTTGGATATGATATCAGTGGTGTTTACTGCTGATTTTTCCCATAACCATCATAGCAGTATGTTGAAGAGATTGCAAGATAGCTGTCCTTTCTAAAATTTCGTTCGGAATGAAGAGGCTCACAAAAACGTTCACCCATCTTTCTATACTAAAGAGTTCGCCTTGGTCAGTCGAGACTCAGAACGATTACTAGGTTGGTATACAAAATGGATTTTAAGTAATAGAAAGAAAATTCGACTTATTCACTTTCTTATTTCATCTTTTACCAGACGGATGCCCGAGAACATTACCAGGGATTACTTTTTCGGAGCTCGGAATCTCCGAGATAGTTGAGAAATTCTGCAGTGTTCTAGTTGTTTCCAGAAGAATAACTCTCAGTTAGCCTACATTAGAACTTACCCCACTCTATTTACTGATCTTTATGTTGAGTGAATATCAAGTATCGGAGTTGTAGAGATAAAAATAGGTTATTTCAAGTGAAAAGGAGAACTATTAAGAGCGAAAATAAGTTTCCGTCGATTTATGTCAGAAATCGGCCATTATGTGCTATTCGAAATATTATCCATCGCTAGCCACGCGTCGATAGAAAGTTTTCTTTGTTTTGAGGTAGTTCAGAAATGGATCTAATTTTTGATTTCCTCACATCGATCACAGCAAGTAATAATCCGAGGGACTAAGTCTAGCGAACAAACGGTACAGTTTCCCTACTGGGGATTCTAAGTCTTTATGAAACATTGTCTTGGCATAGAAACTAATAGTATTTGACTAGTAGAGGGCGTATTTTTCAATGGATGCTTGGCCAATCTCATCGATTGTGTTCAATAAAGAGCATCAGCAACAATAAGTTTATCCGGCCAAATACACAACATATGTTTTTTCCATGAATACGAGGTGTGTTCAAAAAATAAGGCAAATTTTCAAATTTCGCGGGTTACGTACATTGAAAACCTTGTACCTCTTGTAAAAATGTTTTGACTCAGAGTACTCTCACCATATGCCACTGTCAACATGTCAAGTGTTTTTGAGCACTTAATTTCATTTTTTACACAAAATTTGATGCAACTTCTTTAATTATTTTTTTTCGATAGCTGGAAATTGCCGTACAAGCAAAGCACTTGTCTTATTTATGCCTCTCACAAACAAACTAAACTTGCTATATGGATAAAACCATCAATATATCTTTGAGACGAGTGTACCAACATAAAAAAGAACTGATAATCGAAAGTCGAATATACGTAGCACACGAAATTTGAAAATTCTCCTTATTTTTTGAACACACTTCGTATTTGGTATAATAATAATTTTCTCCTCTTTGCGTTAGCTCTGTGGCTCTATTTTCCGACGACTATAACAAATTCCCCTGCATTCCCTTAATCAGATATGGGAGAGTTCTTCACATCCAAGCGTTTATGCCTGACAAGTTGCGTTTTAGATGAGTAAAATCGACGTTTTACACTTCTGGGCATTCGTTCATACGAAACCCAGTTTCTTTTCTTTTTAATTATTTATCAACGACTTCAAACGATGTGCAATTCCTTGATAGGTCACTCCTAATGTAATTAAAAACGTAAATTAAAATTATGGCCATTCTGTAGTTTTTCCTAGTTGGCGACTGGAATAGTCATCCTTATCTATTATACGCCGCCTGCTTAAAATAATTCCAAGCGCTTTGCTCTTCTGCGCTTCTCCTCCAATTTGTCACACCAAGCTTGGGCAGTATTTCAAAAACCTGGTCCTTCCCCTTCTGCACCGTCCACAGAGTTCGTTGTCGAAAATTTTCCATGCCGGAGCATTTGAGTCCATCCGCACAACATGACCCAGCCAACGCAATCGCTGTATAGTAATGCGTTTGACCACGTTGATGTCGGCATATAACTCATACAGCTCTTTGTTCTTGCGATGCTGATACTCTTCGTCAACGATGACGGATCCATATATTTTCCGGAGTATTTGGTAGTTATTTGGCTTAAATTTTGGGGCTTTTACGCGGAATGAATGCAATGCTGGTACAAAACCGATAATGCAAGGTGTCTGTCAGGAAGGAATACTACTTTGTTTTGGTAAAAATTAGTCTTGATAGTTCATATTTAGCAGTCGTGAAATAGAGACGTGGCAAATTTATTATGGAAAAATATTCGATAAACCAACGTGTTTTAATCGCTAACACATTTTATCAAAATCTATCATTGATTACTGTGACGATGAGAAAGTTACGTGAAATTTTTGAGAGAAACAACGTGCCAACAAGACGCACTATTTATTGTGTAGTGAATGATTTCGAATGATTTGTTGGAAATTAATGAAATACCGCGTGAAATGTGTGAGAATGTAATGAAAAATGTGCTCAAAAGGGCTCGCATTTGTGAGGCTAACAGAGACAGACATGTATTTGATATTGCATTCCATACTTAATTGCCGACATTAAATAAAACATTTATCAATATAAGATTCGTTCTCTTCCATTTAATGAAAAATTATAAACAAACAAAGTAGTATACCATCCCGATGGACACCCTGTATTACGCGGTTAAACTGCTGCCAGACGTTTAATGTTGCAATATGACGTTTTAATTTATTGGTAGGGCTGTCTTTTGTAAAACTACTGAGACTTATTAATACTCTTAGTATAAACCTTTAAAATGTGTATACCTTTATCTGGAGGAATATAGGCAGTCTACAACTACCCCTCTATTTCAGGCTACTCCTCATAATAACTTGCACACAAATTGCCAGATTTTCCGGAATTCAATTTCTTCCATGTGTCTTTTCATCCGTAAATTGCAGCAATCAGAATTTTTGTTCATTGCATTGTTTCGTAATTCCAGGTAAAATTCTCTAAAGTGGAACGATTAACCCCACACCTTGCATCCATACATTTTTGAGTTCATATATTCTTATTGGTTGCACTAAATTTGGTCAAATTTGGCACATTTTAAGCGTTTCCCAAAGTAAGGTCACAGTATGGAAACAGAGTACATTGAGACACCTATCCTGTTACCTCCCATACAAACTGACTGATTTTTCGAAACTCAATCAATCGATTTCTACTTAGTCGCCTGTGGTAGTCTAGATTACTATACAGTACGTTGTTCTACAATTCGGACAAAAATGGATCAAGTAACCAAGCCCGATCTTGTTGGTTCCATACAAATGGCCAATTCAATTTGTACATTCTTATCTCCATATCTTCCATTCGGTTATATCAAATTCGATCAAATTTTCCGAATATTATGCTTTTAGTAATTAAAGTAATGAGAGTGAAAATGGGCGACGTTGCCACGACTAATCTGGGACCTTCTATACAAATTGCTCAATTTGTAGAATTTTCATCCTTCATTGCAATCGCTTATCTGTAACATGAAGTTGCATAAATTCTCTAAAGTTATATTGCTTTATAATACTGGGTAAAATTTGAAAAATCGACGGACCGGCAATCTCCCCCTGATGAGGTACCGTACAAATTAACTTATTTAGCTCATCTATTCCCAGCAACATAAAAGGACGTTGGGTGAAGGTCTGCCAGTTCACCTGACTGAAATATCTGTATTGCTTACATTTTAATATGTCCAAAAGTTTGTTTTGCAATTTTTCAAAGCCGATTACACGGTTTGTCGGTTTTTGGAATTAGTATTCATCAATCTAATCATATTCTAGCCAGTGTTCACATTTTGTTCTTCCTATACATATGGAATCAAATTGAAATCTATTCCATTTGCCGGTTGTTTGCTGATCACTACCAATTTTCTTTAATCGCTGTATACTTACCGCTTGATGTTATTTAGCGCTATTATTTGTAGGAGATTGTGAAAGAGTGTGGTAGTGATATGGCGTTGTGAAGCGGTGCTACATTGTGGCATGGCATGCTGTACTATATGTGTGTGGCAAAGTGTTAAATGGAGTGTCGTTGGATTGCGCTGCATTGACGCGCTATATGCGCGCTAGGCGCTAATTAATTATTTTCAAAATATTTTAACATTTAGCTCGTGCTGCGTCAACTGAGTGGGTGGGTGGTTGAGGGGGAGTGTTTTATTTCTAAAATTTGGCGTTTATTTACGGGAAAAACATCCAATACATTGCATGTATGTACGAGTACTTTCCCATTGCGATGGTCTCTGATACGACCAAAGAATTTTGTTCTAAATTAAACGACAAATGTCATGTGTCAGAAGTAACAACAATCCTTATAAATAACAATTAATTTTAAAGGGAATTTAGGTGACGCCCTGTGCTGTGCGGTTATCTACGCTATAAAAGAAGTTAGCATTTTATCGACCTGATTAAGTATCTTGAAAAGAGAAAACCATTCAGTGTATTCAGTAAATACCTGCCTCAACGTAGGACCAGGTAAATTAATAAATCAAGCCTTTAAAAAATTCTCCTTCGAAAGTTTTTGCGGTTATGCAAGTGAATAAAAATCGTATGATTTTGAATAGACAACGTCCTACAAAAGAGACACTATATGTTTATACAAAACGGTGTTAGACCAGAAGAAAGCAGCAACTTCTTGTAGCCACCAACTTAATTTTTAATGATACCGGGTTAACCATTTTTCGGTTTCAAAATTAAAATTAAATAAAACACACATAAAGCTATGATTTCGATGAAACTTTTATTTCATCGTTATGTATGAAGTACAATGTCATTTAAATGACAGCCTCTGAATTGGTTGCATCAGTGGATCCTTTTGATGGAGCTTTCGACCACTTTTTCGCACATTTCGAGCTGTATTTTGGCAATAATTTGACAAATGTTGGTTTTCAAATGCTCCAATGCTTGGGGATTACCCGCGCAAACACGGTTTTTGACGTACCTTAACAAACAATTTCTAACGGCGTCAATTCGCATAAACTTGGTGGTCACATATTATCTAGTCCATAATCTTCAATTGTTGAGCAAAGAAATTGGATATCATACGGCCATAGCGATGTGAATTGAATGTAATGGTTCCTCCAGCGTCATTTTGTAAAAAATACGGCCTAATGACACTCCACACTATAATGCACAGCAAACAGTCACTTTTTCGGGATGCAACGGCTTTTTCATAATCACTTCTGGATTCTCCGAGCCTCATATGCGACAATTTTGCTTGTTAATGTAAGCATCGAGTGAGAAATGAAAAATCGGCTTTGAAAACCTGGTGCCGTACCACCGAATCAGCATATCAACGGTATTGTGAATGGCCACCCGGCTTCAATCGTTGTTTGAGTTGGCCTCTATATGGATGGAGGTGCAAATCCTAATGCAAAATACGCCATAGTGAGTCGCCCAACTGCTGAGAACGCCGTGGAATCGACAAATTCGGATTATCCGTCACACAGTAGCGGCTGTTCTCACATTGAGACGATGTATAGGCCCGACCACATCTGTAACGCTTCCAGTTTCTTCAAATTTCTTTATAATCCATAATCACCCCATAACGCACGAAAAGTGCGCACGTTTGAATCATTACTTTTGTAGTAAGTTTTAACTATTTATACTGGAAAACAGTGGCTTCTTGTGGTCAGCAAAGTAACTTCTAATGATGTAACGCTGCTGTTATCACCAGCTATCGTATCCACAGTCGAAAGCGACAAACTGTTTTTTATATCAAACCCAGTTTTTGTGACAGTAATAAAAATGGACACAATTTTTCAATTTTGCAAAAATATCTTCGAACATATGATGTGAAAACATAAGTCGTTCCGATATCAGTGTTGGAAACCAATACAAAAAAATGTATGGAAATATCGTTAAACTCTTTTCTTTGGAAAACAATATCTCGTGGAATTTTATCCTCATGAAAAGCACCAACACCCATTTCGATAATAAAGTTTTATAACCACATTTACCGACCTTGTTTGAGAAACCCTTTAAATATGTTGTCCCCATATCCACCGTAAAATTCCTACGCACCCTTTGCACTTGCAGATTAACAGCTTAAATTATGAAGTTTTACTTCTTGACACTGCATCGAAAATATATCCAGTGTTTTGTAAACTTTCCCAGGAAGCATAAAAACTATAAAACATTGTTTCCATCCAGGACATAGTTTTTATTCTGTTACAATATAACGAAAGATTTCATGCTAACATTTCTTCCACCTCAAAGTTTTACTTTCTTACACCTTGCCAGTGTGGAAGACACGCAAGGTTTTTAGTTTGATATCTTGTATATTCTGACCCTTCTCTCCTGCCCAAAACTGGGTTAAACTAGAAATACTTTACCAGGATTTTATGCTTGAGCTAAATGTCAACAGAAATCGAATAATTTTTCTTGGGAAAATTTATTAAGATTTTAAGCATGAGACTTTGTTTCTACTGCTGTTGTTGGCTGACTAACAACTTGTAGCCGCAAAAGTTCTAATGAACTACCGAAAACGTAACAACGACAATGTCAACATGACCGATTTTTCATAGTTCTTAGTTGCAGGAACTTTTGGTTGTGTTGAGCTAAAAAGTTGACACTGTAATGCGGCAAAATTGATGTTTTCAGCAGCGCTTCCTCTTTCTCTCACACAAAAACACACACAGAATTCAACCAAGAAAAAGTAGACTAATTAAATGGTTTCTTTTGAAATCTTACAATACATCAATTTTACGAACAATGGTCACGACAAACAATGGCGTAAAATAAAAAGCCAACGTGACTTTAAGAATAGAAGGAAACAGCGGAAACAGTTGCCAGAGTAACAGGACAAGGACAGATGTCATATTCAAGAGTCAAAGCGCAGAGCCAAATTAGAAAGAGATTCCATAAATCTTTTGTTTTTGCTGTTCCTGTCTGGAAATCTCTGTAACCTGAATGACCAGAGAGTAATGCTTCACAAAAGGCTCAGTTGTGGAATTTTTTTTATTACACAACATGAAAGGAGTTTAGGCACCTACATTGACATCACACCTAGCTGGAAGCTGCCTTCTTCAATTTATGAACATATGAATAGGTTATGAAACCAAATGGGGGTTTAGTTTTGAGTTTATTTCAAAGTTAAGGCAGATTTGTGCAATATTGCTTTACTTTATTTGCAAGAACCGACCTTCCCATGAAGGACTAAATGGAATTTTATTCATGCAGCTGCGATTCATATACACGTGGACAACCTGTGCATTTTCGAAGGTTTTGGTTTAATTCCAAGCATTGCAAAATCGCTTCCACGTCTTTTGTCTTGAGAGCTGTTAAATAAAATGGGCACAACATAGCGCTGTTGGAAGTCAAAACGCTTCTGTAAATAAAGAATTGTTCATATTGCCCAAATCGTCCGCTTGTTTGAAAGGTATTAGAATGGACTGGTCGTTATGGTCTACCTATATTTGCAAATTCCGAGTTCTATAAGACTGTGCCAAGTTTTAAGAAATTTCGAAAAAATGTCCTGTCGTTTGGCAAGCTGACGGGCTGATAGTACGATAACTATCTTAAATTGTTATGAAACTTCTTAGAATTGCACACAACCTAATATTTTGCCAGATCATGTTGTGAATGAACTACTCCGACACCTTCCTTCTTCGAAAGTCCACATAAATTTTGACTCAAATCAAGCCGTAGAGAAACTTAGTTCTAACAATGAAACTATATCACTGTGCCAGCCACTTCCGGTATTTCCCGTAAAAATGACCGATTTAACCTTCATATTCCTAACTTTATGTATTTTATACAATTGTGCTGAATTCAAATTTTGATCTAAGTTCTGAGAATGAAAATAGAGAGCAACGCCACACCACTTCTGGCGTCTTGCATGCAAATTAGCTGATTTGTAGAAATATAATTTTTGCGCTGCAATTCCTACATCGTAAATTGCAGTTATATCAAATTTTGTTAAGTACATTGTTTCGTAGTCATTGGTAAATTTTTCAAATACCAACTTTTAAACAATTGACTACATCCTCTCTTCTCCAATCAGGAAAGATTTGTTATGCGAAAATGGACAGCAATGCCACGCCCCTTAGCGCTAATTTGCAAAGATCAGTTGTTCCCCTATAGTTCCTAACTGCACTCTAGTTTGTGGTAAAAACTAATGATTTCCGTAAATGTCAATTTAGCTGACTGAAATTTGTAATCTGGTTTTTATTTTGATGTTGCTGATATTGTGCGCAGTTTGTTGAGAGAATTCAGAGTGGAGAAACTTCTTCGCCCCACACTCAGCCCACACGCATTTAAAATAAACTAGTTGTTATACAAAAATTTTTCTGTGTTATTATAAAGCATAAAAATATAAGTAGGTAGGATTTTTTAAGAAATGTTAAATTGAATCGCTATCGCTTGATTCGACAAAGGATTAAATCGATATGGTCGATATGAGCACTTAAATATGGATATTGGAGGCCGATGGTTTGATTTTCTAAAAAATATATTCTATTCCTATATGTAGTATTGGGATATCGCGTAACTAAGTTCTGAATATTTAAAAATTGAATATTTGAAGCCAACGTTTTGGTGTTTTAAAAGTTATATTCTATTTCTATGTGTAATAGTGAGATATCGTGCAACTAAATTCTGAATATTTAGAAATGAATGTTGAAGGTCGATAGTTTGGTGTTTCAAAAAATGTGTTTTATTCCAATATGTAATATTAAGATATCACATAACTAATTCTGAATATTTAAAAGAAACAAATATTCATCACTATTTGTGGTGGGGAAGTGGTAAAAAAATTGCTTAGTTACCAATGAAATTAACATAGCAGGAGGGAGGCATTGTTTATTGTAATATTTATTTGTATTAAAACTAAGTTTCTTATATTAAAAAACTGGTCGCAGATCCCGACATATTTGGCGCTTTCTATAAAAATCGGATAGACATGCAGTGAATTAAAATGACACCTAATATTTCCTAGGTCCAACATTTATACACCCTCCCCCATGGACTGCAGTTATGCTATGCTATGCTATGTACGTACGAGTATACACCTTCATTTGATCTATGAGTGTTTGTAGTTTTTACAAATAGAATGACAAATTTAGCATGTCGGTCATTATAGAAAAGAGGATAACGCTCTAAAAGAAACTTCTTTAAGCCGACTACCAAAAGTTACGTCTTCGGATCATATTATGTCCTTTAAAAATGGTTTTTAGGACACTACATTAGATCGCGCTTTTCTCTAAATGTTAGGGATCAAACATGAAAATTACGGTGGTTTTCGAAGTGGTTCAAAACCCATTCGTTGAAAGTTATAGATATGCATAGATTGTATTAATAACAAATGGTGAAAATGTGATTCTTTTCGGATTAATTCCTTTTCTTTTTTTTTTTTTGCTGAGCAGCTAAAAATTTATCACAGAAAAGCCCTTAGATTAGGTTAGGTCAGTGTGGCAGTCTGAATAGACAGACTCACTTAGACCATGTAGTCCATTGTGATACTACGGAAACTAGAGATATGGAGGACCCTAGTTTCCCCCGTTGAACCATCCTGAGTGCCTCAAGAAGCTCTTAAGTCGAACAATATCTATATCATCCAGATCTCCAACGTCCCTAAAGAAATAAGAGTCCAGTGTTGATCCCCGACTATTCGCCAGGGCGGGGCAATTGCAGAGAAGATGTTCTAGGGACTCCTCGTCCTCGTTAAGAGATCTGCAACATTTCCGGGCTGATGTGGATTTTAGGAAGACAGAATCAAGGGATATAATGGTAGCTCAACTGTCAGAGAATATGTAAATTCCCACAGTAGTGAGGACGTTATATCTCAGCCATTCTGCCATTTCGTTATTGACCAAAATTTCGGTCTGATAAACGCTATAATGATCAATTCTTGCTATGTTTAACCCCAAGTCTCTAGAGTAGACCCCGAAACCTACCTGATCATTAAATTTTGAGCCGTCAGTATAGAAGTTGACATACAGCCTTATACCAGGAGTTCTACATTTCCATGATTCTCTATCTGGTATAAGTATGTGGTACTTCTTGTCGAACAATGGTTCAGCCAGAGTGTAGTCAGTCAGACGATCACACTGTTTGACCACTTTGGCAGCACTCTTAGTCTTACCGCCGCTGCTGCGGCAGTCTGCATACTAATTATGTTCAGGAGTAGTAAATGCAAAGTTACATTTAGTGAATCGGATGAGGTGCAGACTGAAAAGTCTCCTCCTTCGATTACGATTGTAAATTATTGGGTGGCAGAGTTTAAACGAGGCCGTACGAGCTTCTGATGACCGAAAAATTGATGTGTCCACACCAGACATAGTTAAGGAAATCCACAAAATGGTATAAAGTGATCGGCGGCTAAAGATGCGTGAACTAGCTGAAATGATAGGCAATTCAAAAAGTGTTATACATTGCATATTAACCGAAGATTTGAAGATGATGAAACTGAGCTCAAGATGAGTGCTGCGCTTGCTTCCAATAGAGCAAAAATAGTGTCGTGAAAATGTTTCAGTAATAAAGCCGAATTTTTGCGCCGAGACACCTGACATAAAGGCACAGTCAAAGCAGTGGACTGGAATGGAAAAATCGTGTCAAAAAAAGAGAAGACAATTCCATCTCCAATTCCAAATCCATCTTCAGGCAAGGTCATGGCGTCTGTTTTTTGGGATGCGTATGGAATAATTTTTATTGGTTTTCTTCAGAAAGGAAGAACCATCAACGGCAAATATTATGCTAATTTATTGTAGCAGTTACCTGATAAAATTTTGGAAAAGAGACCGCATTTGACGAATAAAAATGTTTCGTTTCATCATGACAATGCACGCATCCACTATTGCGGTGGACAAAATTAATTAACTAAAGTTCACATCATCACACACCTTTCTCGGACTATTTCGTATTTCCAAACTTGAAAAAATGGCTCGATGATAAAAGGTTTGCCAACAATGAAGAGGTGGAGTCTGCGGTTGATGGCTATTTTAAGGAGTTAACAGTTCTTGTTATGAACAGGGTATAGAAGCTATTGAATGTCGCTGGAAAAAGTATATCGAAAAAAGAGAAAATATTGAAAAATAAAGAAAATGTTTCCCAACATTTTAGTGTTTTCTTTGTTAGGTCGGCTAGCTTTGGGACCGACTCTGCAAAAAAAAAATTTTAATTGACGGAAACCCTCTGTTTCGAAACTACTACAGATGAAAACTTAACATCATCAAATCGATCAAATTTGTTTGAATGGGAAGAGTATCAACTACTTCCTGGAAACGTTATGGAGAGCAATCTGTGCAACGGCTAAAAGTACAGGCTACACAAATATAAATATAAATAATTATCCTCTGGTATCGACCAGGGGTACCGTTACCAATAGACAATTGACTGAAAACCGAATGAATTTTCGATCAAGATAAAACGGAGAGGCTCAGATCCAACTCTCAGAAAAATAATAATTCGAATCTTAATACTGCGGTAATTGGGAGTAGTGTTCCAGCTGCCGTTAGTAATTCTTTGACCACTTCAAACACTTGATTGAAGGGGTTTTTTTATCCTGAACTGCGCCGAAGGCGTATCCGTTTCAACAGCATTTGGTTCCAGCAAGATGGAGTAACTGTACGTATGGCAAGACCGGTTATGGTCCACTAAAACAATAATTAAGGCGATCTCGATTTCAACTCTTAAAGGCCGCAATGAACAACTTTCTGACCAGGTTTCGCCGCATCTTCATGAATGAAGATCTTCAAAACCAATTAGTTATATTAAAAAAAGTAATTTTCTATACAATATAAAAATGATGATAAATGATACATTGATTAAAAGAAAAAGTTATTTGAATTTCTTATTGCAGCAAAATTGCTGGGACACCATATATATGACAGTCGTTCTAACTACACGAAATAAGGCTTTCAAAAGTAATGAATTTTGTTGTTATTACAGCTTATACTTATATGCGTACTTATGAAGATATGTATACTTTTTGCACAAGAGCTTTCTATAAATAAACGTTAAAATCCTCTGAAAATAAATTCAACCCACACACTTTCACGCCCAACTTTTACATAACAATCGTGACCCAAAAATATCCATTATGTTAATTATTTTCTGTAACTGTGAATTAAACTTTTCTCGATTTTTTGCAAAGAAAAATAAAAACAATTTAAGTTATCTCAAGATGTCATCCGATTTCAAAAATAAATTGCCATTATATTTTTCACACTTTTCCAAACTTGAGGGCAAAAAGTCAAGTATGTCACATCACGCCATTGTAAAGCTGTAGCACATAATCTCCGGCTCAACTTAACTTCTCACGCCTGCCCACTTGTTACATATAATGTATATGGAGAATAGAAATGGTGGATGGGTTAATTGATTATTATAAAGTATTAAAGCAAAACCGCTAACAACAAATTTATGGCATAAAACCCATCATCCACTTATAAACAATATAGGTGGGTTGTAGGTCTATACACTGATACCGGTATTCATGTAGCAACTGTTGGTACTGGCTCAAGTACTTACAAATTAGTAAATAAACTTTAAGTATTATTTGACCAGTGTTTCAGTGCCGCTCCAATTGTGTATTCCACGTAAATCGTAATAAAAATTGAAAAACCGTACGGAAAAGCTGGCAAAGAGAAGTAGGATGAAAAAGAGAGAAAAATTCATTAAAGTAATTTCCTGTAAATAACCTGCCTTTGTTTAGCACAAAACATTTTTTTCCATGCCTTCCTTTGCAAAGGGTGTTTCCTTAGGGTCTGGCGATTTGAAAATGTTCACAGTAAATGCTTGAAATCTACTCAAATAATATGGCATTAAACTTACCGCAGTTAATATCTAATGCGTTGGTTTGAAAGCAGTCGAAGCTGTGTAAAATCATTGATGCGGATTCTGCAGTACCCTCTCAAATATCACTGCACATTGTCGAACACTGGGATATTAGACTAGTAAAAAACGCGGAAACTTTCTATTAGTGCTTACTCTAAAGTCGAAATCTTTGACAGCGACGTCGTTTATAATGGCGAAGAGGCCTTGACGGCCAATATGCAAGATCCCGAATATGAATGTCTGCTACTCTGCACAAAATTATGTTGTTTATAACTATTTCTTATATAACGACATATGAAGTATTTCTCTTTGGTGATGAAACAGCGCTTCCAAGGAGGCCTTTACAAATGTTGATTGGCATCCATGGTGGCAACAAATATACAGGGAATGTTAAAAGGGTTCCTATTATAGACAACTTAATGCGCCAAAGGCTACAAATAACGCACCTCTTCTCCCACAGTCACTTTTGATCAAACAACTGGATGCTTTAAATATCATAACTGATCTAGTTGCTGACAAGAGTTCAACAATATAGCTATTTTGTCATACTTTGAAACCATCAAGATTGAGGTTGAATTCGACGAAACAAATGATGAAACAGAATTTGTACGATGTCCTATAGTTAAAGTCTGAAAAATCTTGGAGTATTACAAAAATATGATTGGGATGAGCGACTTCTCAAATGGTTACATATTTCATGTAACAAAATGATGTTTTCGAAGTACCAGGGACATTCTCATTAAACGTATTTCTTAACTCATTAAGCAGATTGAGCGAGAAGCTTGGCAAATAGCCAGTAAATCTTTACGAAGCTTCTTAAAACTTTTCACAGCCTAATATTTTACTACATCAGGATATATCGAAATACGAATTACGGTATCTCTAACACAAATTGTAATCCCTCATTTAGCATTAACTTAAAATGTTGTCCATTGTATGACTTTAACATATAAAATTCAAAGAATGCGGTCGGTTGTCTGGTAACAAACAAAAGAAACAAATTTCCTTGCATCCCTTATGGATGGTCCATTTAGGTTTATGTTTTCAGGTTTATATTTTCTATTTCGTTTTGCTGAATTCAACCAAATTTGGCACAGGTTAAGCGTTTGCAAAAATAAGCTCCCAAAAGGAAAATGGATCGCATTTCGATTTCCCTTCTGGTATTCCTACACATATTCCAAAACATCGCCAAACACTTTACTGAAACATCTTCACAACGCTGGTTTTCTCTATTGACAGCGAACGAACAGCTTTCTCAATTTTAAATCTTTGGTCGATATACGATGTGTAGCACTTTTTGAAATGTCTATCATTTCAGCTAGCTCAAGCAACGTCAGCTGATGATCTTTCAATACTAGTTTATGGATTTTATTAACCGTGTTTGGCGTAGACACCCCAATTGGTTGAACACTACGTTGTTCGTTTTGGCAGCTTGTGCGGTCTCGTATAAACTTTGCTATCCAATATTTTAGAGTCGTAAACGAAGGAGCAGACTCCACCATGTTAGTATCAAAGCCGGCTTTAATATTGATTAGATTCAGACCTTGCAAATAGAAATATTGAATTACATAGCGGTGACCAATTTTTTCCATGTTTACAAATTTAATGACATATTTATTTTTGATGGCTCAAATAATAAACAACTTAGTGCCTTGTAAGGTTGCCACTTTTCTCCACTTATGCGTAAGATCGGCAATTTTTGGGGTCGCCATCGTATATCATCTCTTGTATTCAATTGCACTAATTACAGTGTAATGCACACCGCATCAGACATTTAATTTAGTTGAGATTCGTTAGGAATTCATTATGATCTTTTGCAATGTACTGCTGCCAAGATTTGAGCAACAAACAATATCAGCCTACACCTTAGAATGCCTGTCGGGATCACTTCATCAAATTTGATCAGAAAGAGCCGATCAAAAGGTGGTACCTTAGTATGGGAACTGTACTAAAACCTAAAACGATTTCATGATTTTTTTTCTTGGCACATATTTGCCATATATCATCAAAGTAATATTACCTATATATCCATAATTTGATTCAAATCGGCCCAACGGAAAATAACCATTCTCGAAAGTGATAAAAACTATGCGGGAAAGATTTATACGCTCGTATATTTATTATTTATGTTAATTGTATTGGCGGTTTCTAGAGTATAGAAAATATCAGCATTCAATCTAAGTAAATATTTGTTACTGTAATTAATCATTCGGTATCCCAATAACTGAAATCCATATTAGAACGAACGAAAGCTAGCGCTGAAAAAAGAATTAAATTTCCTTCCATCCAATAAAATGTAAATCGGTTAAGAATTATGCACTTCAAGTTGATTTGTTCAAAATTTTAATTGCTCTGTTAGGGAATGCGCTGTCCTTTTTTCCTTTTCTTAAAATTCATTTTTCTGGCACTCTTATGAGATTTATTTGCACCATTCATACCTATATAGAAAAAACAAATTCCATTGCATCTCATGCAAATGGGCGATTTAACCCACAAATATTTCATAATTCGTTTTACCAACCATCTTTGCTGACACTCCTGCACTGGTAGATCTATAAACGCTCCTAACACTTGATTTCAACTTCGCCCACATTTCCTGGGCAGTGTCACAATATTTTTCCTTTTTTTACCTGTCCAGTCTTAAAAATAAAACTTCTTTGGGCTCGCCCACTTAGGAAGAAAAAAGTAGCCCATAAGTTTTATGGCCTAGCTTTAGCCGTTTGGTCTGGGCGGTAAACATTCGTTAGACAGCAGGGATCTCTGGTTGATGCAACGACTTTTCCAAACGTACAAGAGGCGACCTTTCGACTTTTAAAATAGAGGGAAGGTCCAACTTCCGATGTTTTTACAAAAGAATTTGAATACTGTGCTTTTAATTAAACGCAACGACTAATAGAATAACTTATTCTAACAAAAAAAAAAAAAAAATAAATAAATAAATGTGGGCAAAGAAAATGAGGCCTAAAAGATACAACTCTGGTGCGTGTCTGAAGATGAAATTTGCTATTCAGGTTTCATCAAATAAAATTTAATTTCTTCAGTAAATAGTTATAAAGATAGCTTCACCCAAAAGTAATGTAGGTAGATATTGCTCTATGCGGCGATAGATAGACAAATAAATACAATTTTTAACAATAATATTCTAATTCTTCTTATCATTTTTAACCAAAAACTGAAGTATTGTTCATTGCCTTATAATGCTTGAGGAAAAGATCTCTTTTGGCACTTTCCAAATCACCGATTTGACGGAGATTAGTGTTGCCTCCATAATATTCAAATTTGCTTTATTATGTTGCATTAATCTTGTTAGCTAAATTTTATACAGCGTAGTCTCGGTTGCGATCCGTTGGTACTCAGTTTTAAAAATAGCCAGTCTGGCAACTATAGACAGTTACTGATAATAATTCTCTATGTTGGCACCACTGAAAAGCTTTTCATGGTTTTACAAAACAAAGACAATTTCTCTATTTTTTTTTTTTCAAGGTGAAAAACCGAACCCTGGCAACAGTTTAGTTTAATTGGTAATTTTGTTCTGTAGTTCAAATAAAAAATATACGCAATTCTCATTTTGATTCCAACAACTGAATCAAAATTTTGTTTCTGTTCATATTACGAGATTTATTTCTTGTATTTGAAAAATTTCACTGCCATAAACAGACAAAATTTTTGAGTGGTAGTAAAAATTTCTGACAGCCTGGTATCGTAAATTCAAAAAAAGAATTATTTGAACAAATTTTTTCCTCTGATTCAGATTAAACCCTATTTTCATTTCAGGTTCCCAATCAAAACACAGAATGGCGCACGAATATTTCATCTGAAAATTTGTATTTCCAGAATTAGACAACATTTTTTAGTAGTAGTGAAAATTTCCGACAGCCTGATGTCGTAAACTCTGAAAACAAATTATTCGATCACTTTCTCTACCAAGAAACGATTTGGTTTTTTTTTTCTGATTTAGATTAAATAACGAAACTGCATAAAACTCTATTTTCGTTTCAGGTTTGCAATCAAAATACAGGGTGGCGGACGAAATGGGCTACAAACACAATGTCAATGGAGTCCGTTATTTAAAGATGTTGAAGGAGTTGTTTTACTCAGAACTGCACCGAATACGTGTCCTTTTCAAGAACATTTGGTCCCGGTAAGATGGAGTAACCACACACATATTCAGGCGGGTTATGGCCGAGCCCCAATGAAACAAATTAATATCCAGAAACTTAATTTTCCGCTGGCCCACAAGATTACGTGACCTAAATGCACCAGATTTTTTTTATGGGGTTATATCAAGCAGGAGGTATACAAAACGAAATCAAGGAATTTCAATGAATTGAAGCAGTCTATTTAAATATTAATTGAGCCGATCCCAACTTCAACCATTGAGGGTGTTATGAATAATTTTCTGATCAGATGTCGCAAATGCGTGAAAGAGCATGGAAGTCATTAGCGGTCTATCATCTTCAAAACCAATTAGTTATGTATATAAAATAAAATTAAATTTTCTATACAATAAAAAAAAATTAATAAAATACATTGATTAAAAAAAGTTATTCGAATTTCTTATTGTAGTACAATTGGTGCTCCATCCTGTATATAATTTGTTAGGTTTTGACAGAGTAACAGAATCAATATATGTTTTTAATTTGGTTTCAGTGTATAAAGTGGGTTTGTGATTCGAATACAAATCACGAACAAATGCCTAATCTACTTGAAATAAATTTATAATGTAAAAACCGAAACCAAGCTGAACTTTCTTGAAGGACCCTGGTTGTGCGGCTTTTGAGAAAAGGTTCGCAAAATGAAATTTTATTTGTGGGCAAATAAGTCCGGTTTTTTGATCTCACACTGCAATAACTCTTCCAGAAAGTTTCTATAAAAATTCAACTTCCTATCAGTCCCTAAGCTCGTTTCGGGAACACTGTTTTGAGTCACCATTTAGACACAATTCACAGCGCTCTCTGAGGGCAATGACAGAAGAGAGAATATTCGGCGTGACCTGATTATTCGGCAGAACATTTCCATAAATATATAAAGCATTCGGGGAATATTTCGAAGGCGATGAAATAAATTTCGACGAACAAATAAAGATTTCTGAAAAAAAGTAGCATCTGGTTTCACTTTTTGGATACATTAGTATATTGAGATAGTTTTTCTTCGCTTTTTGTTCATGAATACTCAGAATTATGACACCCTTAACGACATCTCCTATACACACAAATATGCAAGTGCTTATATTTTCTACCTCATTTATAAGACTCTATTGACGTTGCTCAAACAAATGGGTTTATACTCGTACTTATACACATACATGTGGGTTTATACCTTGGAAGTACTTCCATACAAATAAACGCAACCATTATTCCTGACTGGCTCTCATGACTTTGGCGCGCTTTGAAATACCACAATTACGGTGGTTTTCTATGTCAACGTCATAACCGCCATCAATGCGCTAGAATTTCACCTCGTTATTGGCTAAACGGAAAGCTTCTGTTTTTTTTCCTTCGTAGCATTGCATTTGTTGGCGTTAACTTCCGTTTTATTTAAGACTATAAGGAAGTAAACGAAAACAAAATCCAACGCAATGAAATCTAGAACAAAATGGAAACATTTGGGTTATTCTCAATAGAAAATTATTAATAATCAAAGAGCTAGTTTGAAAATAATGTTAAGAGGAGAAGAGAAATAATCCATTATTGAAATGTCTACTAGTATTTATAAACTACTTTAATTAAATTAACATTATTAATTCTAGAGGAAACCGCTACATCACACGTGTATAGAGAGGGAGTTTTTGCATCTTATCATTGTAAAATATTTATGCCGTCGCTAGAATTTGTAATTTTTTATATTTGAGCAATGTTATGTATTCCACATAAAGGCTTTCTGTTTAGAGTCTCAACCAAACAATTTATAATCAAAGCACGTAGCAGGATTTGTTTGGAACAACATTATGCATCAATCTGGACAGAAATTTCAGTTATGTGAACTGATATACCTTTAGCCAACATCCTTCAAAGATGTGCGGAATGCCAAAAAGGGAGTGGTAAATCGCTGCGTTCTTATCAACACACAAGCTTCTTAGACACAACCTTAGTAAATCCTTAATATTTACCAAAGTTCAGCTTGATTTGAAAAGATAAGAATCTAAGAATATGACTCCAGAGAGAGCGTGGTTAGTCGACAGGTTTTCTCAAATTTTACCACGAATTGTATAACAAAATAATAAATATATATTCAGAAGCTTCAGCCTATGTGGCGGGCATTACAGGAATTTCGGAAAATCAGTCAATTTGCATGGGAGGTACAAGAAGAGGCATGGTGGACCATTTCCATTCTTATATACTACCTCAGCAAATTCTTAATGCGCATCAAATTCGACAGAATTTAGTGCAACTTTGTAGAAGTTACGAATCTAAGCATATCTGTGCTAAATGCGTCATTTGTATGGACCGTACCAGAAGAGGCGTAATTAACCGATCAACTTTACCAAGGATTATAGACAAAACAATCAACAAAAATTCAGTTCGCTATTACCCACTAATTACGAGTTACGAGAAAAAATATGCGATGTTTGTTCATTTTAATTTTTAGGTAGTAAACATGGAATAAATCGATAAAAATTACACCATTGTCTAGAAATTGCGACTTAGAAGAACTATAAAAGTAGTAATAAAAGGGTCAATCGCCAAAAAAATAGGAGAAACTGAAATCATCGAAATCCACAAGTGCCACCTTCTTAAAGTGTAGTCTCGAGATTATTCAATAGTCGTACGTTTTGAGTTACAAAGCAAGGAAGAATAGGGGCCTAAATAGTAGCCATGCAAGTTGAGAAATTCATCAGAAAACCTGACAATTATTTAAAATTTTTAGAAAACCGAATTTTCAATGATCAAAATAGCAAATAAAGAAATAAGCGAAAGTAAGTGCCTATAAGACTTTACGACGCTGGCGGCTCAACATTAGTATTGCAATATCTCAATCCTTAATTGGCAATCTCCGCGGGTTAACTACGTTTGTTAGCAAGTTTTCCATACATAAATATTATCGATTGGAAAACTTTTCTTCTATTCAATATGCAATATTAAAAAATTATGTTCTTTATGAATTACATAATAAATATTAGCCACTAAAACAATTACATCTGGTTCCTATTATTTGTCAGTTATTGTTCTGATGTTATTATGTTATTATGTTATATATTTTATGCATGCATAATTATTACAATTATCCCTAATTGAAATCTTTTTTACATTTCACATTACACTTTTATATTATATTACAAGTATCATTATGATAATATAATATAGATTGGTATATGATGTTACGACCAATTAGATGTCATGCCGCATCCTGTTATATAAATGTTAACGATAATCTCCATTATGGTTATGATGACTTTTATAACAGAAATAACCCTGTTTCACCTATTTCATTCACGATATGTCATACAAAATTTAGGATTGAATCCAAATTATTCGTACGGGATTGTTTGTTGGATTTTCGTATCACTTATTTAAATAAAGTAAACTGACCTCCATGCGAGTATATCTTTACCCAACGTCCTTTTGCGTTGATGCACATATTCGTATGTGATGGGGGCAAAAAGACCATGGTATTTCGTTGTATTCTTGATAAAAGCCTTTGATTTCTGCTAAATTTAACAATTTGTATAGGTGTGGCAAGAGTTTATTTTCATATGCCAAGAAAGGGTGGTTCTCCAGTTGTTTTTTTCGAATTTCACCGAGCATTGTAGTGCTACATACGAATGCGGTCCCAAAATTAGTCGACCTAACAAGGAACACATTAAAGTTGAGAAACATTTTATTTATTTTTCAACATAATCTGCTTTTAGCTCGATACATTTTTTTCAGCGATATTTAAAAGTTTCCATACTTTCTCTAAAAGCCATCAACCTCAGACTCTACTTCTTCATTGTTCCCAAATCTTTTACCACCGAGTCATTTTTGCAAGTTTGGAAATAGAAAATGGTCCGTAAATCTGACGAATAAAGTGGGTGATGAAGCAATTCCAAGTATAATTCAATAGTTTAGGCTATCGCAATAGTGGATCTGTCAACTGGAACATTGTCTTGGTGAAACAACACTTTCTTTCTTGCCAAATGCAGCCTTTTTTCTACAATTTCATCACGTAAAAACGTTGCAATAAATTAGCATAATATTCGCCGTTGATGATGACGATATTCATTTCTGAAGATAATCAAGAAGAATAATTCCATTCACATTCCAAAAAACAGACGCCATGAACTTGCCTGCAGAGGGAACCGTTTTCGGCTCCTTTTGGCACAATTCTTCCTTTCCAGTCTATTGCTTTGACTGCTCCTTTGTCTCAGGTGTGAAGTGGTAGATCCATCTCTCATCCATAGCAATAAATCTACGCAAAAATTCGGCTTTATTGGAGTGAAAGATCGCCAAACACTTTACCGGAACATCTTCATGACGCTGTTTTGGCTCTATTGAAATCAAGCGCGGTACGTATCTTGCGCACAGATCTCTCATCTTCAAATCTTCGGCCAATGTTAGATGTCTTGTACTTTTTGAAATGCCTATCATTTCAGTTGGTTCACGGTCGTCTAATACCATTTTATGGATATTCCTAACCATGTCTGGCGTGGACACCTCAACTGGTCGTCCACTATGGTGTTCGTCTTGGCAACTCGTACGGCCTCGTTTAAACTCTGCTACCCAATATTTTACAGTCGTAGACAAAGAAACAGACTCTCCCAGAGTAGTATCTAAGCCGGCTTTATTATTGGTTAGACTGAGACCTTTCAAATGGTAATATTGAATTACATAACGGTGACCAATTTTTTCAATGTTTAAACATTTTCTGAGATCGTTTATTTTTGTTGGCTCAAATAAAAATAATAAACAACGGTGCCTTGAAACTTAAAACATATGTTTTATAAGGTTTCCACTTTTCACCAAAATAATTTTTTTTTTAACTACTAGCACCATCTATTCGTCAGGTCGGCTAGTTTTGGGACCGCTCTCGTTGAAAGTCGATGAATTCATTTGGTCAAACAACACTTGGCACTTTGAACGCTTCCTTCTGGTCCCTCATATTCGTCAAACTTTTAAGCAGATTTATACTTATGCTATGGAATTTCTAAGAAACTAGATTTTGATTCGATTCGAATGACTAAATTTTTATGGGAAATACTCGTACACATAAATTTTTGTTGGCGCCCTTCATTTACATTTACATTCTTCGAAGTTTATCAAACGCGTGATGTGTGACAAATTTGGCTGTCTAATGGAACCAGTTAAAAGATATGATTCCAAGAACATATCGATTAAACCAACCATTTAAGCAAGAGGTATCACAAGGGACCTGGGTGCTTAGTCTATATGTAGACTCTCTTAACGAAATCTACAGCTTAACGATGATTCCGAACATCACAGTTTGAGAAATATTTATAAGGCTTGTCTATTTTCGACTACTCGAAATTTTCGTAACACACATCGGGGTTACCATCGCTCAAATAATGATATGTGATTCTATCGGGGCTCGAACCCACGATCGCGTATATTGTGTTCTAACTATTATGTCACGGCTGGTCAGAAAAAAATCAATATAGTCGACAAAGACTCAGACCACTGCGGCCTGTTAATTAAAAATTACAGGGAAATAATTGAATTTTGAATAAACGGCTAATTTGTATGGGAGAAAACATTTGTTATTTATTAAATTTTTGGAAATTTATTTCTTAAGAATAATTTCAGCCAAATGTAAATCTTTGCGTTCCCAGCTCTCATTTAAGCGAACAGTAAAATCTCATATGACGGCTCGG